>JAOWCC010001210.1:23019408-23155650 GCA_030867875.1 Actinernus sp. WN-2022 | reverse complement strand
TGTAAATACTTTTATCAAATGCCTATTTTTCATTAGCAAGGTGAAGGGGGGGGGGGGGGGGGGGGCATATTTCACAAGGATATTATTATATATAATCCTCCAATAATTATTATATAAGCCTGGAGTGTGCATGCTGATAAACTATGGTGTTTATCTGCTGAAATCTCATTGGCTACTTTACATTTGAACCCTTTCCTCAAAGCCTGACATAAATAGAGCTCTGATAATATTGTGCTTTAATTTGCTTTTATCTCAGAAGAAGAATCTCACCTTGTGTTCCACTTCCGAAATTTACCAATGACCTCCATGAATGCATTGCAGTATCGATTGGCAAAGTTTGAGAAAGAACCAAATAGCCCAGGTCTCACAATATCAAGTTGAATGTACAACTGACAACCAAAAACAACAACATTAATATATTTGATGTTAATTGTGACCATGCATGCAGAAACACTACTTTGTAATTACAGCATTATTGTGTAAAGTGAGGTTATAATAATCAGAATAAAATCAATCTTATTTATTAATTTTTACTTTTTTTATGTGGCCTGCTTATAAGACTAATTTAAGTGAAATTTGCATTTTTGTTGTTTTCAATGCAGTTTGCACCAAATTGTCATTGTCAGAACTTAACCAGCTCAGCCAGAGGGAGATTTAGGAGAAGCCAGCTTATACATGTACTGCCAAAGCTCCAGCAATTGGCAACATGTGAGTACAATCACATAGCTTGTACTGTTGGCTACTAATTCTTCTGTTGGTTAACTTCATTTTACTGTATACGTCAGTCTACATCAACTTTTAAATGTATATTACACCTACATGTACCGGTACTTTCAAAATTAAATAAATGTAACCCCTGATGAGCACTTATGAATGAATAACACACATGTAATAATAAACATTTTAATAATGACTGTCCAGTGGTCCCAAGGGAAACAGCAAGTTTTATTTCCCGAGATCTCAATGTTTCCTGAGACAAAGTCAAGGAAAACAGAGATACGAGGGAAACAAAACTCACTGGTTTCCCAAGAGTCCAGTCATTAAGTGATTTGTTATATAGCCTAAGAATGACATGACTTTTTGCATGATCCATATTATTGTCGAGAAAAATGGCAAACCAATAATGTTTTGAAAGACTGCCATGACATCATTAACACAGGCAACGCCTGGTCATCACTTAATTTATCTAAAAGAGTAGATGTTTTACTGAACGGTTTAACAATTTTGAATTTCAAAGCTAATGCTGTTATCTTTATTGCCGTAAGGACTTTCATATGCCAATCTAGACGTTTTAATAAAGAGATGTAATTTGTTATCTTAGTTTCTATTTATTTCTATTTCCTTTCTCGTTGTGTTTGTTCTGTGCTTCTTCGTGGTCAACATTGTATAAATTAATTCATGTGAGCCCCCACGATGAGCTTAGAGCTCTAGGGGCAAACGTAAAGCCCAAATATTGTTTAAATAAAAAAATAAAAAATAAAAAATTAACATGACATCATACCACCTTCTGTCATATTTGCTCTGATCATATGCACCAGCGGGCAACAATGCACTGTTAATTACCATCTTACATCATAGTTTTTACAAAATAATATCGCCTGCTCATCCACAGGTGGGTTAAACAGTCTGTTTGCAACGTGTACCTGTCATGTGACCCTTAATCAACCAATGAGGATGCATGCATTATATACATCGTAAATCTGGAAAAATCACAATGATGATAATAAATTAAGTACCTACTTCTTCTGGTCTCGCAAGTGATGGAGTCCCTGTTAATAATAAAACCCTCTTAGCAGCCTTGGCAATGGGGTGTAATGTCTTGGTACGGCTTGCTTGCCTGTTTTTCAGGTAATGTGACTCATCTAGAATCACAACCTTGAATTGTTGCTCTTTCAAGGCATTAATGAGAAGCTTTGAGGATTTTCTGTCTCCAATGAGGCCATAACCAATAATGTTTATTTTGGAAGTAGGAATGTTGCTGTCAAATAAAATAAATTTTATTAAAAACAGAAACTGTTATGAATATTATATGGAGGAGATTGAGGAGCACTCTGCAGGGACTCTAGAGAATTGTCAGATTACAAATTTTGGATCATGAATCTGTACTATTATGCATGGTAGCCAATACAGCCCTTGACCAACATCTCGGTCAAGGGTTCATCAACAGTCGGCTGACTGATCACAGACACAGGCTCTAAATGATGATTAGTAATATCTAAAAAAAAAAAATTAAGTACTTCGTAACCATACAATGTACATGTATGTACATCCAAATCCAATAATATATTACATTGGGATTTATTTATAAATTGAAATTTACAATCACAATACATGTATACAGTAGATGGAACTTGTGTTTCAGTATTTTGATCATGTTTTAATTGTTTGATACATTTTGGTTAAATTTCATTTTACATTATTAAAGCAAATCTCTGTTTCAATGAAATTTTATATTTTGTGGTTATTTCATAATATAGTCATGTACATCTATAGGGAACATATTTGTACCCAGGCTCATGAAATAGAGGTTGAAGAAAATGGTTAATAATATACACTGTAAGTTCCGTTTATTCCTTACCATACATCAGTACCAGAACGTATTAAGTTGATGTCGGTGGGTTCAATTTCTGGCAGCCATTTTTCTATCTCTTCAATCCATGGGTATCTCATTGATGATGGTACTACTATAAGGAGGGGCCATTCATGTTTGTAGTAATATGCCGTACTGATTGCTTGGAGTGTCTTGCCAAGTCCCATCTGTTAATTAGCAAACAAGTTAATGTTTATTACAATGGCTCTAAAATATTCAAAACTAGCTTTATAATTATATAGTGGAACCCGGCTTTATGGACACCCAGCTAATATGGACACCTTATTTTGTCCCGGCAGAATCTCATACATTTCCTCTTGAATAAGCCCGCTTAATACGGACACCGGTTAAAATGGATAACAAACACTTTTTCCTGCCTGAGTAAGACATTCTCATACAAAGTTAACCTGGTTTATATGGGCACTTTTATATTGTTACAGTGACGTACAATACTTTTCATCGCAATCATGTCAAAATATCACCTTTCTAAACTTAAAAAGCTGACTACAATTATATTTTGGTTGACATGACAAGTTTGATGATATCTCCTTGTTTAGAGAAGATTTTGTATGAGTGGGACAAACTATGGCATGTAACTGTGCTGTACCATATTTCTGTAACTTGATTGGATTAGCAGGACAAAAACAATGGAAAACCATTTCAATGTCATGAAATGCCGTACAGTAACCGTGCTGTAGTCAGTGCTGTAGTTTGTCCTACTTATACAAAATCTGCTCTATGTAACATGAACATACAGTACAACATACTGAAACTGATCTTAGCTGATTAGTCCCCTTATTAGTTGCCGAGTTAGCAAGAACCCAGTTTATATGGACACCCGGTTAATACAAACACTTTTCTTGTCCCGTCGATGTCCGTATTAACCGGGTTCCACTGTCCTTCAATTTTATGATCAGAATGTTATGGACTGCAAACTAACCAATCACAGACTGTACAAATAGCTCACATTATTGTTATATAACTAGCCATACAATAGAGCAGATTTTGATTGAGTGTCAAACGCAATCCGTGATTGCTTTGGTTTTGCATTTGCTCATTTTTCCTATTGGCTGTGGAAAATGTTTTGTGATTAGAGCAGATTTCAATTGAGTTTCGGAAGTGTTTTGGTTTTGCGTTTACTAAGCTCTCCTATTGGCTGAGAAAGTAAACCAACCAATCAGAATCCAAAGTAAAACCAAACGCAAATTGGTTTTGGTTTGGTTTGTCATTGGCTCACAGGGAAGCCATTTATGAGTTACTTGTGATTACTCGCTCCTATGATTGGCTGGCTGTGGGTAATTTGCGTTTGGTTTTACTACACTCAACTGAAAACCGCTCTATTAGCCAAGTGCTAAACTAAAACCAAACATGTTTTGGTCCATCAATCATCATGCCATCCACAATTGCATTTACTTTTCCTCGTGATTGGTAGCCTGAATTTCAGCTGTTTCCTCTGGTTCGTTCCTCCCGAGAGACGTCTGAATCCACTAGCTGATAATGCCGTCCAGAGACGTCAAGGCTGATTAACAATTTAATTTATGCAAATAAAACTGTCACAGCGGTAGTAAAAGGAATATTATTGGAGGCAAAGGAACAGTTGACCTTTGTCTTCCATTGATCTTTGTCTCGAGATCTGCCGTTCGAATCAACACAGATAGAAGATATTACCTTTGTAAATCATGCAGCAGAAAAGTAGAAAAACATGGAAGGATATATGGAGAATTTACAAAGAAATACGAAGAACAGTTCATTGAAGAGAGTAGCGACAGTCTTTATGAATGCTAGTGTGAACAAATAATCGATTATCAACAACCCTGCGGATGCGACACGATAAAATGTACATGTTTACAGGACAGTTGGCCAGTTATCTTGCAGGACACTTTCAATCCATTTCCAGATGTTTTCATTACGAATTCAAGGTCTTTGCCAAAGACAATTACTCCATTGAAACTCAACGAACAACCATTGGTTCAAGTAAAACCAATAATGAATTACTTGAGTTCATGATTGGCTCATCGTGTTTTTACTTGCTCCCGTGATTGGTTCTGTGATTACTTTGGTTTTGATTTTACGACACTCAATTGAAAACCACTCTATATAAATATGCAATCCACATAATGATGAGTTAGACCAGGGCTTGCGTTTCAGCACAAGATCGCAAGAATTTGCACATTAATTTTGAAAATATCCCCCGAATTTCACAGGCAAGAGAGACAAGTCGATCTCCCCTCTTTTCGCACTTCCTCTCCCCAGCCCCTTCTATTCCCAAAACGAAAACTTGCTGATTTAATTTAATTACTCTTGTGCAATTTTCTGGTTGCCATTTTGGATTTTCCTCCACTTTTGACTGGATAGTAGTGGTTAGAGGGAGGATCGAGTTTTGGTGCAGCCCTGTGGCCATCAGCCCTGTGGAAATATAATATAGGCCATTTTGACGATGTTGCGCACGCAGTGAAAACAAAAGCATGTGGCCCACCAAAAACCAGAATGTGGCCCGCCAAAACTCAATGTTGCATGACAATCTTTTGTTTTCTTGATTGCATGTATATTGTTCTCAATGCGCGCGCAACATCGTCAAAATGGCCTACATGTATTGACGGTTTGAAGGGATGCAAAAAGGCTCTCCTATCATTCCAATAGGATACAAATTAATTGTCTCCCCCTCAAAATGGAATTCTCACCCATTTTTAGGAAAAGCGAGCACTGTTAGACTGTATTACTTGCTCATTATACATATGCATTCAAACCAGCACAGACATGTACATTGTAATATAACTAAAATTATTTTAGATTTCAGTGACTATTAACTAATAATTATAATATGCCCGATCCCCCACATTTTGTACGACCTCTTGTTGAAGAAAGGCAATTAAGAATTTATATACATGTAATAAGACTGACAAGATCATTCTTTGCTTTTTTGTGCTTAAAATAATAATATACCCACCAATTTAAAATCAACATTAAAATTTTCCCCTAAAATAAAGTCTAGGACTGAGATAGGGTTGCAATTTTGCAACCCCAAAAATTAGATGGCCAGGTCAAACTTTTTCTGTTCTATTTCTGAATGCAATGTCACATTTTGTTTCTCTTTAAATTTTTGCTTGAGGTACTTAATATTACCGCAGAAATATTACATGTATCTTTATATCAAGGATGTGCTGCATCAGCACATCTGATAAAATGAAGCTTAGAGCGATAAACTTCTGAAAACAAGCTCCTGCTATCGGTTGTAAAAGAGCCTTTCGTGAACCCATTTCCAGTCTGAAATGGGGTACACAAATACAATTCAACCCTTTAGTCTGAGATGGGAAAATTAGAATTTTAAGGTACATGAATTAAGGGGTACTCGGGCAGCCCTTACAGGTCCATCTCACCTCATCTCCAATAAGGCACCTGCAAAAGGAACATACAAGACAGAATATAAGACATTTCTCACAGTGCAGAAGGGACTTTGTTTTCTATGTCCTTGGGGGAGTGAATACTAGCTTGCCAGAACTCACCTTGGAGTTGCAACCAATGCTTTTTATGTTAACTTTCTCATAGAAAGAAAATTTCTGATACACTAGGTACCAATAAAGTGCAACTTTTAAAAGGGAATATTTTCATTAAAATAATACTGTATTCATACTGTATTTAATGAAGGCATACACTGTAACTTGGTCAAGCTGAAGGCATACATTTGTAACTAAACTTTCCCATGGGGATCACGAGCTTAATTCATTCGTTAATGAAGTATTATATCAGCACGTGATTGTTAGCTGCAAAGGGCCTATTCATGACAATCGCACAAAGGTTACAATACGAGGCCGCGTGCTAAATGAAATTAATTATTTTCTCAGCTTTTGAGTTGAGCAATACTTGAAATATTCATGTCAGCTTTGAGGTGTTCATTTCTGGAGTAATATATTCGATTTTTCGCAGTAATCAGACATTGTTTTTGGTTAAATGTCCTCTACCAGTAGGTAGATATGAACTGAACAGAGGGTTCAGCGGAACCTATCAGAGGGTTCAATAAAATATCCAAAGACTATGTATGTATAAAATTAACTATTAATCTTAAATTTAGGGCAGATTTTGTGGGTGGGAAAGTTTCTGCAATTACTTATTGCATCAGGTACATGTATAGCAATACCTTACTGCCACATCATCCTGACACAAAGAGGCCTTTTGGAATCATGGTTGGCACATTAAAATAACAATAATTGCAATGTTTATCAACACAAAGTATACCCTGGGTGCCAGAGGTTCTAAGAGGTTAATGTGCGAAGCACCGCCAGCGAGGAGCGAAGCAACAAGAGGGCCTTTCTTACTTCTTCAGGCCTCTGGAACCTAGGCTACACGAAGTATCGCTATTGATACTGTATAATATACTTTAGTATAAACCAACTAGTGGACTATTACAAATCCTGCATTCTGATTGGCTACCCTACTATAGGTCTATTTGTGATAGCCCATGGTTGAGAAAAACCGCACACATTTTCAGGAAATAATAACAGTTTTCCAACTTCAATTTCTTTCTTTCTATTATTTTCTACTGTCCGGCTAGTTAGTTTATACTAAAACAATTAGACCTCTCACCCTCATGGGCTACGAGTTAAATAGCCCATTCGGCTGCGCTTCATGGGCTATTTAACAATTAGACCCGCAGCCCTCATGAGCTACGAGTCAATAGCCCATGAGGCGCAGCCGAATGGGCTATTTAACTCGTAGCCCACGAGGGTGAGAGGTCTAATTGTTTTAGTATAAACTAACTAGCTGTTAGACCTATAGTAGGGTAGCCAATCAGAATGCAGGATTTGTAATAGTCCATTAGTTGGTTTATACTAATTAACAATTAGACCCGCAGCCCGAATGGGCTACGAGTCAATAGCCCATGAGGCGCAGCCGAATGGGCTATTTAACTCGTAGCCCATGAGGGCGAGAGGTCTAATTGTTTTAGTATAAACTAACTAGTCAGACAGTAGAAAATAATAGAAAGAAACAAATTAAAGTTGAAAAATGTTATTATTTCATGAAAATACGTGCGGTTTTTCTCAACCATGGGCTATCACAAATAGACCTATAGTAGGGTAGCCAATCAGAATGCAGGATTTGTAATAGTCCACTAGTTGGTTTATACTAATGACTATTAGTATAAACCAACTAGTGGCCAATCAGAATGCAGGATTTGTAATAGTCCACCATACTATACGTCTATTTGTGATAGCCCATGGTAGAGAAAAACCTCACGCATTTTCACGAAATAAAACAAAATCAACTTCAATTTGTTTCTTTCTATTATTTTCTACTGTCCGACTAGTTAGTTTATACTAAAACAATTAGATCTCTCGCTCTCATGGGCTACGAGTGAAATAGCCCATTCGGCTGCGCCTCATGGGCTATTGACTCGTAGCCCATTCGGTCTGCGGGTCTAATTGTTAAGTAGCCCATTCGGGCTGTGGGTCTAATTGTTAAATATACATGTAAAAACATGCATGACATTGATTGAATACATGATTTCCCTATTGTTTTTTGTCCTTTTGTTAACAAGCTGACACTGTCGACAACGGATGATTTATGTTGAAAATGTAAGGATTCCGTTCCCGGTTAACATGAGGATTTAATGAATAAACTCCGATATGATCATGACATAATTTTATGAAACTAGTCAAGAGTCCACGTTGCTGATCGCGCACATGATATGCCAGACTGTGTATGAATCTACAAAACTGACCGTTTGGTTTATGACATTTTGCTAAATAAGGTTCCCTTACCTTCCATTATTCCCAATAGCAAATTGTATACCTGTCTTTTGAAAATCGAGCAAGGCATTTCCGAGCAAATCGGGCAAGAAATCAAGACTGTCAACTGCCGCCATGTAAACAGATCACTGAGGCGGGAACGGAGGTCACATGGCTAATCAGGAAACCGCTAGTACCCAGGACTTCCTCGACCTCGTACCCAGGCGCCTTTTCGTGCCAAGTTTTCTGAGGTATTAAATTTGAAAACTCGATAAATGCAAACAATAATATAATGGTTTGAAAGAGCAGAGCCAGTTGTCCAGTTACATGTAGCTAAGGGTGGACCATTATATTTTTTTCTGGTATCATTTATTTTTCGACGAAAGCTCTGTAATAATTTTTTAAACACTTAGCTTGCAAAAAAAATGTTTATCATGAGTATATGAATGTAGATTGCACAAATGGCATTTGCACGATATTTTTTCTTCGGTGTGCAGGACCCAACCCCTAAGAAATATAATGGTCCATCCCAAAGTTAGACAAGTCGCTAAATTAGAATTCTAAATGCGGGTAGACTTTCTGAAAGTCATTTCCAATTTTTATATTTTTAAGACCGCTTCAGTTGCCACGAAAAGTCCTTTCCAACAAGGAACTGAAGAGGTATAGAAATTTGAAAGGACTTTAGTTGGAGACAGTGTTCTCGCACTACGATGTAGCTTTCAATTAAAAGGAAAAAGTGACGTCCAAGTAAATTAACGACCCTGACGACTTCTTGCAGTTCATTCTACTACAGGCAGCCCAAGCTCTGTATTTGCACTGTATGAGAGCTTGGGCTGCCTGTGATTCTACATCTAGTTCTGCTTCTTCGTCATTATCAAGACATTCACGTCTTCGTTGGCCATTTCCTGGTCGGACATTGTAATATTCTCCGTCTTCGTTAAATACTCGATGTAGTGCTCTGGTGCGGTATACACTTCATGGTAGTGTTTCGTTCCATATATCATGATCATTTTCTCTACTGTTACGTTTTACAGTATTATGCAGGGAGACTATATGGAACGAAACACTACCACTGGGAAGTATATGCCTCTGGGACGGATCCAGGATTCTGTGTTAGGGTTTGGGGTTTGTGAGGGGGTCTGGGGCGGATCCAGGATTCTGTATGAGGGGGTCTGGGGCGGATCCAGGATTCTGTATGAGGGGGTCTGGGGCGGATCCAGATTCTGTATGAGGGGTAGGCTTTTCCACAAGTTGCTCGAATTTCTGTTAAAAGTTTCCCCATAAATCCTAAAAAGTTGCCTATAAATTGCTTAATTTTTAAGAAAGTTGCTCAGAAGTTGCTCGTTTCTCTAACTCAAATAATTGAGTATAATATCTAAATTTCACGTTTTTACTGTTCCAATAGATAATTTTGTAACATCTGACGTTTGCACTGTCATATAACGACCATATTCGTGATTAACAACAGGTGGTGGGAGTACACACCCCATAAAGATACCATAATGTCTGTTTTCATTATTTACGAAACAAGTTCGAACTCTGAAACAAAACTGAATGCCTAAGTTAACTATTTACAAATTCAAGCACAATACTGGAAAAGCTGCAAATATCACAATGTGATGATCTTGATCTCGTGCTCAGAGTTTCAAACGCATTATTGTCCATTATATTTCAGACTGGGATCTTTTTCCTCTGGTTGCCATTGTAACGCAACATAACAGATGCTTCTACGGTTTCCTCAAGTGCATTGTCCTGTTGATGGGTGAAAAAATGCTTCATGAGGCTGAAAACACGTTCAGCAGAGGCGGAACTTGGCTGCACTAGGATCAACTTGTACAGCAGCTGACCAATTAGGCAGAGTCCGTTCTTGCCTTCCCCACCACTGTACTTTCTCCTCTTTATCCGCTACATTTGTGCCATCAGCCACTGCTAAGTAACGGGGAAGCTCTGCAACAAGACCAGCGATGGTTGCGTTATCATCGAGGAAACTGAAGTTTCGGAGCTCTTCCACAGATGCAGCATTTGGGCGGAGCTGTTGGACCTGAACCGGGCAGCATAATCTTGTACTTCTAAATGCTCGAACAAGGCCATGGAACTCTTGGCTAAACTTCCTTTGAAAGAAACGAAGCCCAGGGGTTATGCATGCCTTTGTCCTGGTCACTAGCTGATTGCATAGTGGCAGGTTGCCATTGGCCTGACGGCGAGCCACTCCCTCGAGGTTTGGATACGCATCTAGTGTCACTGAGTGTGCCACAGTAGCTAGGCGCTCATAGCATGTGAATATAAGAGGCCCATCCCCTTCTAGATAGTAGGTGGCTGAAACAAAGGGTGCTCCTCCATCAACAAGTGCTGCTAACTCCAACTCAAGATCATTAGCATCATGTGGATCATCGAAAATATCCAAGAGCTGTCGTCTTGTAGCAGGAGCTAGATGGTCGTTATCCCTTAAAAAGGGTTCCACATCTCCAAAGTACTCCAATACTTGTTTCATCACTTCGAATTTGCTCCACCATATAGTGGCACTGAATGTCCGCATAGCTGTCCCTGTTCTACCCTTCCATGCAAGGCGTACTGCAGCACTGTGTGAGAACATGGTCACCCATAATTGGGCGAACCGATCTAATACGCGGAACTCAAAATGTTTCCCAACATTGTCGATAGTGTGAGAAAAACATGTAATATCGAGCAACTGTGGAAAATATAACTTAACTTGTTCCAATGCAGCACGATTAACAGCCGCTCCATCTTTCATGGCTGCAACGAGGAGACCGGGGCGAATAGAGAAGTCAACGGCCAAGGACTGGATGAGGCACTGAGCAAGTTCATTGGCTTTTAAGCTCTTAGCCAAGACTTGCAGTCTTATCAGTCGCTGATGTACGTTCCACTCGCTATCAACAAACCGCACAACTATTGCAAGAGCTTCCCCTAGTCGCGTGCTGCCGTCAAAAATGATCGAGCAGCCGTCTACCACTGACAGTTCTGTCTTTAGTGTAGTTTTCTCTTTCTCGATGACTGATGGAATCAACTCTGATAAATGACCATGAGAAGTCAACCGGTGTCCGTACTTTTCTAGAAACGAACGAATATGGTCAATTTTCGACAAAGGAATTCCTGCTGACAGGAAACTTTCAACTAAATCAAATCGAAAGACTCTCATGTCGTCTGGTAATGTCTCGCCTTTTGTGTTGCTATTCTCGTCATTTCTTCTAAGAAGAGAGATTTTTTCTCTTTCCCTCGTAGGGCGTGCACACTTAGCACTACAGCTTACCACTTTATATCACATTCTTTACACTTACTAGTGCTACGCGGCAAACATGATTCAATATCATAAATACATATACATATATAATCGCCGTGACCCCATATAACGCACCAATACCCACGATTGCTCTCATCTAGGCTTTAACACATTATTCCGGAATAATTTTGGGAATTTTAGAGACCAAAAAGAATTTTAGAAAATCTCAGGAATTTAGAAGAAAATAAAAAAAATTGAGAATTTTAGAGGAATTTTGACTTTTCAGGCGTCACTTTTACATATAAATATCTAAATTTGGCCTCAAAACACAACAGCAGCCAGTACAATACAATAAATCTCCAATAAATCTGTTGTTTGCTACAACACATTCCAGTACAGACTGGATGACTGGATCATAAGTTTAGATTTTGAAAATAAATAGTGTACTTGAAGTCTTGAAGTGTTTTATTAATAAACACTCTATTAAGAGTCTTGTTTCGTGTTAATTCGTATTCAGGGGCCTTTATTTACTATGCAATTTTTTGAGAATTTTTGGGAATTTTAGGGGAAAAGTCGAGAATTTTAGACTTTCTTGGAAGAATTTTAGAGCTTTTTTGGAGAAGTTCCGGAAAGAATTTTAGGCCATTTTTCGGGAATAATGTGTTAAAGCCTACTCTCATCTGACTTGATAGCTCAGTTGGTAGAGCGCCAGACATGTAACCTGGAGGTCGTTGGGTTCGAATCCCACTTGGCGGGTCAGAGATTTTTTCTTACCCTCGTAGGGCGTGCACACTTAGCACTACAGCTTACCACTTTATATCACATTCTTTATACTTACTAGTGCTACGCGGCAAACATGATTCAATATCATAACTACATATACATATATAATCGCCGTGACCCCATATAACGCACCAATACCCACGATTGCTCTCATCTGACTTGATAGCTCAGTTGGTAGAGCGCCAGACATGTAACCTGGAGGTCGTTGGGTTCGAGTCCCACTTGGGTCAGAGATTTTTCTCTTTCCCTCGTAGGGCGTGCACACTTATCACTACAGCTTACCACTTTATATCACATTCTTTACACTTACTAGTGGTACGCGGCAAACATGATTCAATATCATAACTACATATACATATATAATCGCCGTGACCCCATATAACGCACCAATACCCACGATTCCTCTCATCTGACTTGATAGCTCAGTTGGTAGAGCGCCAGACATGTAACCTGGAGGTCGTTGGGTTCGAGTCCCACTTGGGTCAGAGATTGTTTCTCTTTCCCTCGTAGGGCGTGCACACTTAGCACTACAGCTTACCACTTTATATCACATTCTTTACACTTACTAGTGCTACGCGGCAAACTTATTTCTCTTAATTCCTTAGCAGTTTAGTCACTTACGTAGCCTGCGAATCGCCGGGCGCCGGAAATAAGCCGGCGGCTGTATTCGAAGGCTATCACTTTATATGCAGTGTACCCGTGTTTGCTATAAACACTGTGGTGTCATGTTTAGATCATCCACTTTCCCACGCTCAGTTTTATTTTTAACCTTTCTCGTTTACTGAAATCGTTTAGTTCCAAATGATCATCGATCGAACACTATGGGTTCAGTTTTTTCATCTGTTGTTACCATGTTTTCTGCTCCAAACTAATTCTTCATGTTACTCTCTTTTTGCTTCTCAGTTTCGCACTCATCCAAATGCAATGCATATTCCTCTGAGCCGGTTTCTTATCTCTGCCATCCTGGCCTATGCGTAATCTCGTATAGCTGCTGCTACCGGTTTCCTTTCCATCACCTCGTTACCGCAATTAATATAACATGCATCACGTACATAGACGGTTACTTTATGAAACTTGCGTGCGTACCATTTTTTATGTATGAAGTTTAATGATACTTCACAACGATTGTATAAAACTCGTGCAAACTTTCAATAATATATTTTTTATATTTCATAGGTACTGAGATTGCATAACCATCCAGTTTCTAGATAATAATTTATTTGAATATCTCTGTACAATATATATATATATGTCGACGTCGATTAATTGCGAAATTTAGCTAGGTTAATATTAAAACGTAACGAAAAACTCGATGCTTTTCGTTTCTATCATTTGAAACTTTTTGTGGAGGGTTGACAATTCGATACCGGCGGGAAATTGTCTTTGTCAGTCGCTTGTTGAATTTTCAGTCGCTCGGATCTCATTCAACCCAACTGGCGGCACGTTCTCTGCCTTTCTGGTCTCACATGCATTTATGCGAACGACAGTTTTTCACCAGTGCCGATCACCGTCACCCGTTCACACTTTCTGATTGCCTGTTAAATTATAAAGGGTGTGTTTTCACTAGGACATGTTTGACTAGTTAAACATAAAAAATCCGAAAAGACAGTGAAAACACTTCGGTTGAAGTTCACCGAGTTAAACGTGCAAAGTGTTTTCATTAGGAATTTTGCGGCTTAAACACCCAAAATCACAGCCAAGTTTATATACTACCTCGGGAGATGGTATAACTTGTCCTGCCGCATGCCACACTGAAGCTGGAAAACGCAGCTTTCATTATAGGGGGGCTGTTCTCTGGAATAGTTTATCCAATGATACAAGAAGACAGACAAGCGTGGCATTATTTAAATATACGCTATAATTTAGGTTAACAAATAATTTTTGAATAAGAATTATGCAATTTATATTAGGATAATATATTTTAGGGATTTACACTTTTTACAACACATTTTTAACTAGGGATCCATTTCTGTCATTTTATTATTAGTTCATGTATGCACGGCTCTCGGGAAGAGCATTATATGTATGATGAGACACCGTGTTGAAATAAAGATTATGTATGTATGTATGTATGTATGCCGCGACCAATCACTGCACATGAACTGACAGACGCCTGTCAGATTATTTATTCAGCTGTCAAATCAAGCATTTAGCAGACCTTTTGCATTGCATGTGTCGCTTCTTTATAGCCGCCAGAGAGCAACAGCTACCCGCAGTCTCTACGGTAATCGTTTCACGCAGGATTTTATTTTGCTTCATAAGTTGTGGGCCAACGAGGCCTCAAATTAAATCAAATGTTTCCCTGCTTACTGTGAAATCCCCATAATTGTCGACCTTCTTCTGCGATTGCTTCTGTTCTGTTGCTGTATTGTAAGAAATGCTGCTATTCTTCTTCTTCGACTCATTTGAACAGACATTGATCGCAATTTTTGTAAAAATCGCCTTCGTTTTCGCATAAATACAGCAAGAATTAAAAGCAGAGCGGTAAACACGAATGCTTGCTCTCCCGCCATTTTTCGATTGCGGTTGGTAATTAGAACCACTTGGCATACCAACACCTCACATTTCACAGTAAAAACAGTCAGGCACGTTATACTAGTATATAAGTCGGTCTGTAAACAAACACCTCTAGGAATGTTATACCAGAAAAATACCCTAGTGAAAACACACCCAAAATTTACGTATCATTTATATGCGCGCGATTTCTCAGTATCTCAATTCTCCCCAGCGGTTTCCTTCCCCTCAACTGCACCGCAGGCAAACCCGATTTTACTTTTTACGTTGTCCACGCGCCGCGCGTAAGGTCTGACACGTATAACCTAAAACATTTGATGCTTCCCCTTCGTGGTTTCCCATTCTGTGTATATATCCAATCCAATGAAACAATATATATTCACAATTTTACTATAAATACCTAATTCTCCCAGAACATTAAATTCATTACCCTCCAACTTTACTCTTACAACTCCTAACCTCTTTTGCCGTCTCGGTGCCTATATTCTACCCAAAGCAAAACCTTTAGCCAGGCTCTTCGAGTGTTGTCGAACGATGACAGGATTTTGACAGGTTTTGAGCTTATCATAACAGAATTGTCTAAAGTGCGACTGAACACGGGACAGATATCTCAATTTTTAAATACGTATTTTTCTATTGGCAATTTGAGAAATTCTCAAGTGTCCTTTCAGATCGAAAACGAAGTTCTTGTTTCGCCGGAAAGTCGCGTTTTTACCTTTTGAAAGTATAGTTATACAAATTATATTTTTTGGGGAAGCTTTTTATTTATTATGCGACTGTCAGCACAAAATCGTCTTATTTGTAAAGTTATTGAGAAACTGATCCGGGACCGGCTGTACATCGACTATCTGCAGCATGGTCAGTGGTTCACGCGGCAATTCGATTGGCCAGTCATGTACTCCAGGCTCGGTTTCCAGCCCCAAAACGGCTTAAAGCCGTTCCGATTAAATAGTTAAGGATATTATAAGAAAATATGACTCCGAAACTTCAAATAATAATACAGTCAAGTGACTTGAGAGACTCGAACGAATAATTGTTTTGCTAGTTGAATTAGCTTGAATTTTTAAAAGCTTTTACATGATGTTCTTAAAATATTCGCACTCATTCTGAGTTGTCTGTTAGCCTGATTATTGGACCGGTACGAGGTCGTCCATTCTCATTTCCTCCCCCTCGTCTTCTTCAGACTTGTCAAAATCACGAAGTAATGTTTCAAACATCTCAGATCATCATTCCGTGTAGCCTCCTCCGCAGGCATCTCTATTTTTTGAAGAAATCAGATTATGGGCTCCCTGTGGCCAATTAAACCCAATTTAGGATTTTTCTTCAATTTTCACGGTTTCTGATACTTAGGGACGGACCATTAGAAAAGTTATGGGGGGGGGGGGGGGGGGGGGGGTGTGTGGGGGATTCTCAAGCTGCATGAATTTTTTTTTACTCCAGTTTGGTGTGCAGCAATTTTTTTTTCGGCTTAGATCTCATGCACGTTTTTTATTTATTTATTATTTTATGTACTAATCTATTCAATTTGGAATATTAAGTTATTCCAAATTTAGCTATCTTTGTACTTGTTCTTGTCCTAAGTAAACCTTAAAGTGCCACTACGACGAAAATTTACCATTTCGATTTGCCACTTTTTCAGTGTCTATAGGTCAATCAGTATTAGAAATATCCGAAATAGTAAAATATGTTCCCAAATGGGCATCTTAAACCACAAATTTTAGGAGAGTTTACCGGTAAAATCCTGTCCGCCATTGCTGGAAGCCGTGCCCTTTGTTCAGCTTTAAACAAAGGTTTATTCACCGGAAGTGATGTCATAACTTAACACGACAACCTCGTGGCGCGAAATAGCGTGCATAAAAAAGTAGCCAAACTCGCAAAGATAAATATAACTTTCTTCTTATGTACGTGAAGACGTTTTTAGTAGAAATATGCCTCCAGGCGTTGTGTTCTGCAGGCGAGCGTTAAGTGTATGACATCATTTCCGGTGAATAAACCTTTGTTTAAAGCTGAACAAAGGGCACGGCTTCCAGTAATGGCGGACGTGTAGATTCAATATTCGGAGCTAAAAAAATAAGACTTCCTGTCGTTGTATCGAAAAACAATTTGAACTGGTAATAATATATGAACTCTACTTTATGAATATGCAAAAACATTGATATGTCAAAATTTGATCGTAGGGGCACTTTAAGAGCCATGCCCCTGTGAAAATCTTTTTTTTTTTATCAGGGCTAGCGTGCCCATATTAAAAGTTATACTTTAATATCGATAACTATAAAAGTGTACAGCTGCATCACCTTGCATGGCAAATGTTGTTTATGATTCAAGCTCATAGCGAGACCAGTGAAAATCCATTAAAACAAATATTTTTGAGAGACGAAAAGTTATGTAAATTTCTTGTGTAAATTTCTCCTGCCTTTTAATAGTGGATAAATCAAAGGATACATACGTGTACCTCTCACAAAAGAGTTGCTGCAACAAAAACACAGTGCGATAGAAGGAAACCATTTGGAGTTGATGGCATCCCTGTACATTCGTGCAGTCCCTGGCGTCTGCCTTGCCTCTCTCCCTAGCCGGCGAACAGCATCCCCTACTTGAGGGAGAACGACGATTTCATCGTTTCCGTTTCTCCCCATTCTCTCTACATGGGGAGAAACCGCCGTTCTCCCTCAAGTAGTAGCCTGCAGTACACAGCCCGGGAACCCGACCCTGACTGCACCCAAATTATACTCAAATCCTTACCCTGATCTGCCCAAATCAGGTCAAAACCCTGACCCTACCTGCCCAAACCGAGCTCAAAACCCTGGCCCACCCCCGCGGCACATACATAATACGTCACAAACAGGAGTACCACCCCGGGGTACACAGACCTCCGTAATCCCTTCAAAGGAAGAAAAGGGTATGTACTATGGATGAGTTAATCGTGTTCTAGGTCACGTGGATAGATACAGGAATGTTGTAACCAGTCGCTGATTGGCTGGTGTCTCATAGCGGGTGCTGATTGGCTTAGCGATTATGTTGACCTTTGAGCTCGGGTTTTCCCGCGGAGCCAGAACTATTCACTCTGGTTTGGAATTGTATTAAGACAAATTGCTATGTCATTTTGTGTCCTGTGCTCGGTTATGCACCTATCAGCGGCTTCCCCGAGGGGTCGGCCCCCGGAGATATGTGGGGGAATACAGGAGGTTTGAATGCAAACATTGCCCCTGGTTGGAAAACTGGGGTGGGCGATTTGTTCCTTAAAGATACTATGAAGGTCAGTGAAGTGTTAATAAAGTTCCATTTTCTGTTGAAAATAGTGTTCAATGTTATAGAAATACGGTTAGTAACGAGATTCCAGTAGTCAATTCAGGTCCATCGGTCTCATTTTGTGCAAAATGACGGGGGATTGTAGGTCGTGGAAGACCTAACCGGGGGACTTTGAAAGGGACGATTCCCCTACCCCTGGGGGAAATCGTCAAGATTTGTTCTGTCTTTTTACAATCCACCTGGTCAGCCCGTGGGTCGACCCCTCGGGGAAGCCGCTGATAGGTGCATTAATGATAAGAATATCGTTCATGGAACTGCTGCATTTCAAGTTAGGCCTAGCTACAAAAATCCCGAAAAATGGCCTAAAACTCTTTCCGGATAATCTACAGAAATGCTCTAAAAATCTCAGTTTTATCTCTAAAAATCTCGTAAACACTTCTAAAAATCTCTAAAATCATATCTTTAATTTTTTTTTCGAAATTAGCGTATTTGTGTTCACTGGCACTTGGAGCCTTTAAAACATACTTCCTTCTCTCCCCCCCAAAATCCGTAGGCCTATTTCAAGTCTGGGAAGAAATTATTTCTCTCGAATTTCAAGTGAAAAGAAATAGCCTCGGCGGTAAGGCGAGTTCGGCTACGAGCGCGAATTCTCAAACATCGAGTTCACATGGTTCTCAAACTCAAGAGTTTATCCAATCTTCAACTCCTTCGAGGAAAGAAATATCTCCAAATCTCTTCCTTTGAAGGGGATTACGCCGTCTTAGTCCAGTAATTTTAGGTCGAAAATTAGGTCAACCTGAAGCAAATTGCAACAGAAGATGTTTCAACGGATTCGGGTAGTGTTAACTATCGTCTATAACATATCCAAAATCGGCAAAAATCGGTCCATGCGAAAGTGCCGAAATACGACGGTTAAGATGTGACATATTTTGCACTGCATGAAAACGAGGCTGAACCAAAAATAATGAAAGCGCTTCGATTAAAGACCTTTAACATTAAATAATACCTTTTTTTCTTCAAAACAACTCTCAAGTATCATCTTGAGCTTATATTTAATATGAACTAGTATTAAAAAAAATCAAATGATAATTTCAAAACTCGAAAATAAAACATTTTATACGAATCTCTGATACTGCCTATATATGGAGCTCGGACCGTGAGAAAATTACGGTACTTGTATTAGTGCAAACGTAGAGTGTTAATATATATAATTGGAATATAAAAGAAATAAGGATTGGTATCTTGTAATGTCATTCAAATTCACGTCTACATAAATAGACTGAGATAAATAGATGAATTCTTGTCCAGACATGAAATAAACAATAGAGGAACAAAGGTGATTTTAGTGACGCGCCAAGTGTAAATCAATTGCCGACTCCATATGTTCAAGGCTGATTCTGGATTCTGATCTTCTACTCCTTTAAAAAGCTCCACATTCGTATAACATTGAGCTTGATCAAGTAAGTAAAGTTAAATCTACTTTGTTCATAGTACTTGATAAATTGCGAGCCGAAATGTGAAAGCAGCTGTCAGAATTATGCAGAATGTGCAAAGACACACAGTGATATTATATTCCAACATTTGAATTATTTTTGGTTAATAGAAATTCAACAAATACAGTACATTGCCCCAATTCCGTCCGGTTTTTGCGTTAATCATTATAACTTATATTACAACAAGAGGCCCTGATTGGCCTTAACTCGGGCCACCTATAAATAGGTTAATACATGGAGTTCTAGCATATTTTTGTGTCATACATGGTTTGTACTAGGGGACCGGATAATTGATTCACTTCTGATGCTTGTGATAATTTATATACAATGGAATGGACCTTTTGCAGGAATGCAATAATGTGGCTGTACTAGATGGCAAACAAATATTTAAAGGCACTTGTACGAGATTGGTAGTGTTATTAGCAAAACCTGTTTGTAAATGCTATTTTCCACCTTCTTCCAATTCTCAACCTCCAAAGGTGGTCACGGTCACTTACAGGAGCTTCTAATTACAAAGTTTTACTAAAAATTAAAACCAGGTTGTACAAGGGTGGTCGCTGAAGGAACTGGTCAGAAATTATCAGGGGAAGGAGTTGTGAAAGGGGAGGATCGTATTTTTTTGAATCCCCAAAACTAGAGGGTCATAAATAATGGGCAACTGAAAAAGGATTGGTTATAAGGGAGAAAGGGTCAAAATATTTCATACTAATTTTCCAGGGAGGGTTATACAATTTTAGACTTTTTTTATCTCCACCCCACCCCCTCCCCCTTTGCACCTCCCCTGCTAATTTTTGACCAGTCCCTAATGTTTAATAAAATATTGTGTGCATTGATTTCATGTATGTAGACCACTTGGAAAATAAAATTAACTTTATTTAAAGAGGGTAACACCAACTAGTACACACAGAGAAATGCATAGCCTCCCCCACAGTCGTTTTTAGGGCCTAGGTATGAGCCCCTAAAAACGACTGCAGGGGAGGCTAAGAAACATGTGGCCCTCCTTGTAATTAAAAATTCAAAACAAATGTAGAACATGATTTAGATTAATATCAATTAAAATATGTCACTAATTAAGCTACATATTGTCTGTTCGTATACAAGTGAATGCATATAAATTATATTACATGTATATCACTTCGATTCGTTATCTGAAAACATAAAAACTTCTGAAATACTATAAAAGTAGATTGGCCGGATTGGGTTAGGCTTGGAGGATCAGTAATATGCCCCCAAGAGAGAAATGCACAGGAAATCCCATTGTCCCAATTTCAAAACCTAAGTTATTCTGTTTTTAGTATTATACAATTTTCTGATGATGGTCATTCCATTTTTCGAGTCGGCTCTAATTCAATTTTCTTTTTTCTTCTTTTGACAGTCCTACATTTGTCTTCTTTCTTCAGTATTTCAAGTTGACTTTTTCGACATATTTTTCAGGGCAACAGTGTTTGCTTGGTAAATAAATCTCCACACCCAATTCTATTTATGATTGTTCTAATCAGTTCCAGTATCTGTGTATAGCTCTACCAATTCCAAACCTGCCCATCCCCCAAGGGTGGGGGGCATAAGTGGGGCATTTGACTGAGTTTTTGTCCCAGGGGTGAGACATGTTGGAGCAAACTAAAGTTGGCAGGGTGAGGAATTCATTTGTAGAAAGAGTAAAATAGAGAATTTGATAAGAGATTTGCATCCATACCAAAGCCCCACCGTGGAGCACTTGACCCCACAGGGGGGGGGGAGGGGCAGGTTTGGAATTGATAGAGCCATAACTTATATAATTGTACTCTCCAGTATGCCTTTACACAACAAATCCTGCTCTTCTTTTGACAGTTTCACATCCAATTCAATTTTAATTCGGTATTCTCAGTTTGTAAGTCATATCCAGTTCTGTTTATGGGTATAATTCGTAGTAAATTCGAATGCCTCTCTGTATCTTCCGAGTTCTGTTATTGTTTTGACGGTGATCGATTTTAACTTTTTCCTTCTTGGTCTCTATAAAGTCACATACAGTTCAACTTACGGACAATTTCATTTCCAGTTCGAATTACAGTCACCATTACACTTAATAAAATTTTAAAAGTAGGGAACAAGTAAGATTATTTGTGTGCGCATATATAAACACATAATTTCAACCTCACCAGTTATAATAATAATAATAATAACGATGTTTAGACAGGGTGCCCATATCTCCGAGGAGTTTTTCAATGGGGCCCTGCGTAACATAACTAATAAAGTAAAATAAAGTTTAAAGAGAATAGTTACAACTAATTAATAACAATGATAAGTAAAAATTGATAAAAATGTATATACAATAAGAAATCTAAAAAGTTAAAAAGTAAAATGCGCTTTAAAATTGGCTAATGAGTTCGATTCTCGTATTTTGGATGGGAGGGAATTCCACTCATCCAAAGCCTGATAGGTAAAACAATGCTTTCCCCAGTTTGTTCTTGCTTGTTTAAGATGGGCATTGTTTCTCTGCCTAGTGTTATGATTATGTACATCTTTATTTAATAAAATATTAAAATCAAAGTCAATTTGACTGTTCATAAGTTTGTAAACTAGTGTACATCTGTGTGCTCGCCGCCGTTGACTAAGCGTCTTCCAGCCCAAAGTCTGGAGGGCTTCTGTTGAGGACGAGAAAGGGGAGGCGTCTAAAATCACTTTAGCAGCCTTGTTCTGGACTATTTGTAAACTATTCATGATGGTAACATTGTCTTTATCCCCCCATACGATATCAGCGTAATCTAAAATTGGCAATATCAGGGCATTATATAGAGTTAAACGGGCTCGCCAGGGTAGTAAATGTCTAATACGTCTTAAAAGCCCAATGCGTTGATTGGCCTTAGATATAATAGTGTCAACATGATCGGACCAAGTCATGGTTTGATTAATAGTGACTCCTAAATATTTGATTGTATTGGTCCGATCAAGTGTGACACTATCTATAATAAGCGAGACACTACCACAAGACTTTAACTTGTGAGCACTTCCAATGAACATAAAGTTCGACTTTTTGATGTTCAGAGTCAAAAGATTGTCATTAAACCAATTTGCAACATTGGCTAAATCACTATTTAGCTTCATTTCGATATCCTTGGGAGATGACGAGGAGTAATATATAACAGTGTCGTCGGCGTACATGGAAACTTCACACGAGTTGAGACAGTTTGGCAAACTATTGATGTAAATAAGAAACATCAAAGGGCCGAGTATACTTCCTTGAGGCACCCCGACTGGGACGTGATTACAAGATGAATGATTGTTGTCGACAACTGTGACTTGGCGTCTGTTTGACAAATAGGAGTCGAACCAATCAGTGACGTGATCTGAGAGGCCAATAGATTTGAGCTTGGAAAAGAGCAGTTTATGATCGACAGTGTCGAACGCCTTGGACAAATCCAAGAACGCTACGCCAGTTATGCGGCCCTTATCCATATTCTGCAAAATACTATCGGTGACGTGGGCAAGCGCAACAGCAGTAGATAGCTTCTCCCTAAATCCAAATTGCTTACACGTCAAAAGGTTATTCTTATTCAGGAAATCATAAACTTGTGTGAACTGCTTTTTCGAGAATCTTGCTTATTGTTGGTAGTACGGTAATCGGACGATAATTATTTACATCGGTATGGCTACCACTCTTGAATAAAGCAGAAACTTTGCCCATTTTCCAGACATCTGGGAAGGTTCCGCATAGAAGAGAGCGATTAAATAAGCGTGTGAGAGATGTAGTTATGACTCCAGATGTGTCTTTAAGCAATCTTGCACTAATCCGATCTAACCCAATAGCCTTGTTGGTCTTAAGTTCCTTCAACCGCTTTAAAACAAAACTCTCCGTAATTGATTGAAAAACAAACTTGGCTCCAGGCCCGTTATCCGTTATCGGTAAAGTGTGGCGATCAGAAATGCAGCATCCTAATCTGGACTTCAGCTGATTGGCTAACTTTAATCCAATAGTAGAAAAATGTAAATTCAACGTTTCTGCAATCGTTTTCGGCTCAGTCCTAGTTACGCCATCAGCAACAATGCATGTAGGCCTTGAGACATTCTTGCGACCAGTGACGTCATTTAGAGTATTCCACAAACTGCTAGGATTGCTTTTGTTCTTCTCAAACAGATCAAGATAATATTCCGACTTACGCTTCCGAACTTGTTTGTTGACGTAGAGCCTTGATTTTCTATACATTTTCCATTGATAAGTTGACTGAGTTTTAATTGCTTTACGGTGATAATAATGTTTATACGAACGATACTCTATAGTTTTCCCGGGGGCTTTTGGAACACCGGCTTTAGCGACACAAAAGACCATAAAATGGTCACTAAGAGACAATGGAATTATGCCATGGTCAGTGATGCGGTGGCTTGTGTTAGAAAACACTAAGTCAATCAAAGTGGAAGAATTCTCAGTTACTCTTGTCGCCTCTTGAATAAGTTGTTCCAAGTTGTAAGCATTCGTCATATCAATTAGTTTACGTTTGAGAGCTTTATCAGAGTTTGATTTTGGGGTCCAGTTCAAGTTGAAATCCCCCGTCAATATTAATTCCACTGAGTCGGAAAGATGCTTGAGCGACGAATCTAACTCTTCAATAAATAAGTCCAGACGTACATCAGGGGCTCTGTAAATAGTCCAGATAATCATCTTCTTGGTTTTAGGACGGGATATTTCAATAACACAAGACTCGGAGTAAACAAAAGCGGGATCGGTTCTTCGACAATACGGAATTCCGTCTCGAATATAGACCATAGTTCCTCCACCGCCCTTATGTAATCTGTCCTTTCTGACACAGGAGTAGCCAGGAGTAGCCAGTTCTGATTTCCGTTCGCGTTCAAAGCCAAGGGTCAATCACTGTTCACTTCCAGCTTTTGCGACTCTTGAATTGAAGTCTTAGTAAAGTTCGGCATTGGTTGACTGGTTTAGTCAAGACTTCCCAGTTGTATAATCTCAAGAGTATTTCATTTTCAGGAGAGGACTTTGCAGTAAACAATTACAGCCAACATTGCAAACAATCAATCCCTCATTTGACTTCCTCACAGTGTGTGGTGGTAACGAAGAGCATTTCAACAATACCAACAACGCAACACTGCCATCGTATGGCACTTAGATGCAGCAGTACAGGTATTTTCTTTCAGTTTCCGTGGATTATTGGACCAAAACCATCGACAATCCTCCGGCCGGCTAGACTAGCTTACTGTGCGATATTTGGATCGCCACATCCCTTTCGTAAATGTAAGAATTTTTCCATCGAAAGCCCCTAAAAGTCCTGTCAGCCCTAGAATAACTGAACATCTTGGTATTTCATTCGAAGAAACCTTTAGTTTCAGCAAAATAAAGGTTAAGAATGGCCCCGAATCTTCGCTCCGTTGCTCCGTTGCTTCACACACTATACAGATCAAAACCAGGATCGGGCAGGTGTCGAATCTGATTGGTTGATCCTGTCACGTGTTGGGATCGAACAATGGGCTCCTGTGTAATCTGATTGGTTGCTGGCGCATTTCAGCGACACAAAAAATAATAATAATAATAATAACAAGAGGCCCTGATTGGCCTTAACTCGGGCCACCTATAAATAGGTTAATACATGGAGTTCTAGCATATTTTTGTGTCATACATGGTTTGTACTAGGGGACCGGATAATTGATTCACTTCTGATGCTTGTGATAATTTATATATAATCGCATGGACCTTTTGCAGGAATGCAATAATGTGGCTGTACTAGATGGCAAACAAATAGTTAAAGGCACTTGTACGAGATTGGTAGTGTTATTAGCAAAACCTGTTTGTAAATGCTATTTTCCACCTTCTTACAATTCTCAACCTCCAAAGGTGGTCACGGTCACTTACAGGAGCTTCTAATTGCAAAGTTTTACTAATAATTAAAACCAGGTTGCATAAGGGTGGTCGCTGAAGGGACTGGTCAGAAATTAGCAGGGGAAGGGGTTGTGAAAAGGGGAGGATCATATTGTTTTGAATCCCCAAAACTGGATGGTCATAAATATTGGGCAACTGAAAAAGGATTGGTTATAGGGGAGAAAGGGTCAACAAATTTCATACTAATACATACTATACATTTTTAGACTTTTTTATCTCCACCCCACCCCCTTTGCACCTCCCCTGCTAATTTTTGACCAGTCCCTAATGTTTAATAAAATATTGTGTGCATTGAAAATTAACTTTATTTAATGAGGGTAACACCAACTAGTACACACATAGAAATGCGTAGCCTCCACCACAGTCGTTTTTAGGGGCTAGTTATGAGCCCCTAAAAACGACTGCGGGGGAGGCTAAGAAATGCGTAGCCTACGTATAGCCGTTACCCACCAAACGGCTATACGGAGGCTAAGAAATGCGTGGAACATGATTTAGATTAATATCAATTAAAAAAAGTCACTAATGAAGCTAAATATTGTCTGTTCATGAGTGTAATAATAATATCAGTATACAAGTGAAAGCATATAAATTATATATCAGTTCAATTGGTTATCTGAAAACATAAATTTATACTTCTTTGTCTTCTTTCTTCAGTATTTCAAGTTGACTTTTCAACATATTTTTCAGGGCAACAGTGTTCGCTTGGTAAATAAATCTCCACACCCAATTCTATTTATGATTGTTCTAATCAGTTCCAGTATCTGTGTATAGCTCTACCAATTCCAAACCTGCCCTTCCCCAAGGGTGGGGGGCATAAGTGGGGCATTTGACTGAGTTTTTGTCCCAGGGGTGAGACATTTTGGAGCAAACAAAAGTTGGCAGGGTGAGGAATTCATTTGTAGAAAGAGTCAAAATAGTGAATTTGATAAGAGATTTGCACCCGTACCAAAGCCCCACCATGGAACACTTGACTCCACAGTGGGGCATTTGATGCTCTACAAATATCCGGGGGGGGGGGGTCTATCAATTCCAAACCTGCCCCTCTTCCCGCCATAACTTATATAATTGTACTCTCCAGTATGGCTTTACACAACAAATTCTGCTCTTCTTTTGACAGTTTCACATTCAATTCAATTTTAATTCGGTATTCTCGGTTTGTAAGTCATATCCAGTTCTGTTTATGGGTATAATTCGTAGTAAATTCGAATGCCTCTGTATCTTCCGAGTTCTGTTATTGTTTTGACGATCGATTTTAACTTTTTCCTTCTTGGTCTCTATAAAGTCACATACAGTTCAACTTACGGACAATTTCATTTCCAGTTCGAATTACAGTCACCATTACACTTAATTTAAAAGTGGGGAACAAGTAAGATTTGTGTGAACATATATAAACACATAATTTCAACCTCACCAGTTCTGATTTCCGTTCGCGTTCAAAGCCAAGGGTCAATCACTGTTCACTTCCAGCTTTTCCGACTCTTGAATTGAAGTCTTAGTAAAGTTCGGCATTGTTTGACTGGTTTAGTCAAGACTTCCCAGTTGTGTAATCTCAAGAGTATTTCATTTTCAAGAGAGGACTTCGCAGTAAACAATTACAGCCAACATTGCAAACAATCAATCCCTCACTGATTTGACCTCCTCACAGTGTGTGATGGTAATGAAGAGCATTTCAACAATATCAACGCAACACTGAAATCGTATGGCACTTAGATGCAGCAGTACAGGCATTTTCTTTCAGTTTCCGTGGATTATTGGACCAAAAGGCAAAACCATCACTCCTCCGGCCGGCTAGACTAGCTTACTGTGCGATATTTGGATCGCCACATCCCTTTCGTAAATGTGAGAATTTTCCATCAAAAGCCCCTAAAAGTCCTGTCAGCCCTAGAATAACTGAACATCTTGGTATTTCATTCGAAGAAACCTTTAGTTTCAGCAAAATAAAGGTTAAGAATGGCCCCGAATCTTCGCTCCGTTGCTGGCTTGGCACACTATACAGATCAAAACCAGGATCGGGCAGGTGTCGAATCTGATTGGTTGATCATGTCACGTGTTGGGAATCGAACAATGGGCTCCTGTGTAATCTGATTGGTTGCTGGCGCATTTCAGCGACACAAAAAATAATAAACGGCTTGCATTTTCTGACTCGAGCCGGCCAAAGGCCCGGCCCGAGTAATAATAACAAGACGCCCGCTGGGCGTTTACTCGGGCTGTCACTTTTAGGTACGAGGCCAACTGTTTCTAAAATAAATTCTGCCAAAAAAGGACGACTTCGTGAAAATCATTAAAAATTAAAGGCACTTGTACGAGATTGGTAGTGTTATTAGCAAAACCTGTTTGTAAATGCTATTTTCCACCTTCTTACAATTCTCAACCTCCAAAGGTGGTCACGGTCACTTACAGGAGCTTCTAATTGCAAAGTTTTACTAATAATTAAAACCAGGTTGCATAAGGGTGGTCGCTGAAGGGACTGGTCAGAAATTAGCAGGGGAAGGGGTTGTGAAAGGGGGAGGATCATATTGTTTTGAATCCCCAAAACTGGATGGTCATAAATATTGGGCAACTGAAAAAGGATTGGTTATAGGGGAGAAAGGGTCAACAAATTTCATACTAATACATACTATACATTTTTAGACTTTTTTATCTCCACCCCACCCCCTTTGCACCTCCCCTGCTAATTTTTGACCAGTCCCTAATGTTTAATAAAATATTGTGTGCATTGAAAATTAACTTTATTTAATGAGGGTAACACCAACTAGTACACACATAGAAATGCGTAGCCTCCACCACAGTCGTTTCTAGGGGCTAGTTATGAGCCCCTAAAAACGACTGCGGGGGAGGCTAAGAAATGCGTGGAACATGATTTAGATTAATATCAATTAAAATATGTCACTAATGAAGCTAAATATTGTCTGTTCATGAGTGTAATAATAATATCAGTGTACAAGTGAAAGCATATAAATTATATATCAGTTCAATTGGTTATCTGAAAACATAAATACTTCTTTGTCTTCTTTCTTCAGTATTTCAAGTTGACTTTTCAACATATTTTTCAGGGCAACAGTGTTCGCTTGGTAAATAAATCTCCACACCCAATTCTATTTATGATTGTTCTAATCAGTTCCAGTATCTGTGTATAGCTCTACCAATTCCAAACCTGCCCTTCCCCAAGGGTGGGGGGCATAAGTGGGGCATTTGACTGAGTTTTTGTCCCAGGGGTGAGACATTTTGGAGCAAACAAAAGTTGGCAGGGTGAGGAATTCATTTGTAGAAAGAGTCAAAATAGTGAATTTGATAAGAGATTTGCACCCGTACCAAAGCCCCACCATGGAGCACTTGACTCCACAGTGGGGCATTTGATGCTCTACAAATATCCGGGGGGGGTCTATCAATTCCAAACCTGCCCCTCTTCCCGCCATAACTTATATAATTGTACTCTCCAGTATGGCTTTACACAACGAATTCTGCTCTTCTTTTGACAGTTTCACATTCAATTCAATTTTAATTCGGTATTCTCGGTTTGTAAGTCATATCCAGTTCTGTTTATAATTCGTAGTAAATTCGAATGCCTCTGTATCTTCCGAGTTCTGTTATTGTTTTGACGATCGATTTTAACTTTTTTCCTTCTTGGTCTCTATAAAGTCACATACAGTTCAACTTACGGACAATTTCATTTCCAGTTCGAATTACAGTCACCATTACACTTAATTTAAAAGTGGGGAACAAGTAAGATTTGCATATATATAAACACATAATTTCAACCTCACCAGTTCTGATTTCCGTTCGCGTTCAAAGCCAAGGGTCGATCACTGTTCACTTCCAGCTTTTCCGACTCTTGAATTGAAGTCTTAGCAAAGTTCGGCATTGTTTGACTGGTTTAGTCAAGACTTCCCAGTTGTGTAATCTCAAGAGTATTTCATTTTCAAGAGAGGACTTCGCAGTAAACAATTACAGCCAACATTGCAAACAATCAATCCCTCACTGATTTGACCTCCTCACAGTGTGTGATGGTAATGAAGAGCATTTCAACAATATCAAGGCAACACTGCAATCGTATGGCACTTAGATGCAGCAGTACAGGCATTTTCTTTCAGTTTCCGTGGATTATTGGACCAAAAGGCAAAACCATCACTCCTCCGGCCGGCTAGACTAGCTTACTGTGCAATATTTGGATCGCCACATCCCTTTCGTAAATGTGAGAATTTTCCATCGAAAGCCCCTAAAAGTCCTGTCAGCCCTAGAATAACTGAATATCTTGATATTTCATTCGAAGAAACCTTTGGTTTCAGCAAAATAATGGTTCAGAATGAACCCAAACCTTCGCTACGTTGCTGGCTTTGCCGAGCTAGCTAATCTGGCGGGTGTCGGATCTGATTGGTTGATCCTGTCACGTGTTGGGAATCGAACAATGGGCTCCTGTGTAATCTGATTGGTTGCTGGCGCATTTCAGCGACACAACAAATAATAATATTAATAAACGGCTTGCATTTTCTGACTCGTGCCGGCCAAAGGCCCGGCCCGAGTAATAAACGGCTTGCATTTTCTGACTCGTGCCGGCCAAAGGCCTGGCCCGAGTAATTAAAGCAGTGATCTCGAAATTTAATAGACTTGGTCATCGAACAAGTGCTAATCCTGAAGACCACAGGAGGACTAACTAGGGGGAGGGGCATGACAGAGCGCCAACGTTTCACATGGTTATTATCGGGGTAGAAGCGGAATATTTTCACTCCAAAATTTCCGTATTCCTCTGCTCTCCTGAGGTAAATATTCCCATTCCGTGCTAAAAAAATTGGATATTCCTTATTCTTTTTAATTTTCGAAAGTGTCATGCGCTTTATTGAAATATTCAGTATATTTTTCAGGCAAATATTCAATATTCCTCTGTTTTCAACCACGATATTCAATATTCAATATTCAATATTCCGCTTCTACCCCCGATTATTATCCAGACCGGCCTGCGCTGAGACCAGTAATGCCATGCAAGAGTACACGGGTGTTGTGTATAACTCTGGTGAACAGAACAAAGACGTATCCACAGGAAGACAAGAATGTGACAGGAAGGACACAATCACGATTTTGCGTGTCTTGGCTGATAAGAACCCTTTCGCGCCTACTCCGGGGTCCCTGAGGAGTATCATGAATGGAGTCAACGCTGAGGCCCAAGTCAACGTGGATCACGCGCACGCGATTGGCAAAGAAATACTCACATCGATGGTGGGGCAGCCAGCGACGGAGTGCACGTTTAGAGGCAAGGCACTCGCGATCACCCTTGGCGCCACGTCTTCTGTTCGTATAGACAACGAACAAGTCCAAGTCGATCCTCAATTACTGTTCCAGCGGCTTGTTCTCGCTTGTAACAACGTAGGGGATATGGAGCAAGTGTTCCAATATGAGCTATGCACATACCCGACGGCGTTATTTGAAGCTCCCAACCTAATGCGCCCGGCCAACAAGCCAGCTCTTGCTGATGCACTGTGGTCGCTGGTAGGAGGAGTACACGAGACTCCACTGCAGAACGAGAGCACGCAGTATGTGCTAGACGGCGGAGCCCTCATCCACAGATGTCCTTGGCCAAAACCAGGAACGGCAACGTACGATGAGATTTGCCAGCTCTACTGCAGATATGTCAAGCGGAAATATGGCCAGCCCTCCATTGTGTTTGATGGCTACAATACACTTACGACCAAGAGCATGACACAACAGAGACGGGCAGGAAACAAGAAAGGAGCGACGGTGACCCTTACATCTGACATGAAAGTGACCATGAAAAAGGAGCAATTCCTCGCTAACTCAAATAATAAGCAGCAGCTAATTCGAAGTTAAATTTTCCTCAGCAGAGCAGATTTAGTTCAAAATTCTATTGTTCATGTCGATTCTGTCCCCCTCATAAACAAGCCGTGACGTCATAATGATATAGGTCAATTGTAAATATGGAACTAATTATTATTGAAATATTTTTTTATTAAAAGCGGCTATGGGTTTTGGCTCATAGCCATATTTCGCGATCTCCAAATCATGCATGTATGCAAGTTTTAGTATCTTAATTGCCCAACAAACAAGCTAGCTCAGTGAATGCAGCGCCTTGGGTATTATGTTTTGAAGGAAGAGGGAAGGAATAAAAATCGATCTAGGCCATATGTAATCTGAAATGAAAATATACTCTTTTGTTAATATCGAAAAATTCTGTAGTTGATGAACATTTCTGAAGGGGTGTTAATTTAGAGTGATATTTCTGAGGGGGTCTTGCTATTTATTATTTCTGAAGGGATATAAAATATCACTTCATCGACACTGCCAACAGCCATGTATTTTATTTCTAGGGGGGGCCAAGAAAATGAAAAATCCGTATTGAAAAAATAGGATATTTCTGGGGGGATCTTGCTATTTTTCATTTCTGAAGGGGTATAAAATATAACCTCATCAACAGGGGGGTTGTGGATATTAAATGGAATGACCCAGTCAGCTTCGCTTTACTTCTGCTAACTCCCGTTCCACGGTAGTTTTCACTTCTTTGCTCTGCTTTAATAAGTTGGCTTTTATGAACCCTTTCCTGGACACTTCTGTTGAGCTTTACTTCTGGTACAGTGACTTCTTTCAAGCTTATTTCACTTTCTCTGCTTGTATTCGATGAGTTGATTGCGATATTCGCCATGTTTGTTTGTATTCTGTACGCACGGCTGTTTCGCGCGGGACATTAGGTTCCAGGCCATCGCGCGGTCAACTATTGTTGCTATGCCTAAACGTTTTAGAAGTGTCAAAAATCTTAATAGTTTTATACAAATATTATCCTTTATTTCTTTGTTCTGTCTTCCGACAGTGGTGGCTTAATTTAATCTCTTAATTTGAATGATAATGATATGACTTACCTCAAGGACAAAGAGATCGATCGAGCGAGTCCTGTGGCGAAAACCGCTGAACGTTGAGACAGCAGATTACGTGCAAACCCCGTGGGTATGTCCCCGGGGTATTTTGACGAAAACGCAAAAGCGCTCTAATGCACCGCGTGTGGGGCATGTTTTTGCTACAAATCCCCTGTTAAGCCCCTGGGTTGCCCGTGGGTTGCCCGGGGGCCGCCCCCTCGGGATGGCCGCTGATACCCGCATAACAACAATGGCCGCAATTATCTGTCGAACAAGTGGTGTTTACAGACGATCGGAGCAATTCCCATTAATAGGTAAGACTGATATTAGCTTTGATTCATGTACTTTGTATATCTGTTGTTAAATTTTAGCTAACTATTTTTTTGCATTTGACTTCTGGGTCGTGTTTAACAAGGGCTTTTTGGAGATTACATTCCTAATGCCACGATTTGTTTACAATGATTGTAGTACCAGATGGCAACACTGGACCTCCATCTACTCGACATACAGGAGTGCTGCTGTTACTATCTGGTGTAGAAGGGGCAGAAATAAAAGAAACACTTCATGAAAATGCAAATTCTATGACAAGTGTAATTTTCACGCCTTTTTATGCTGAAATTCTGAAAAACCATGCGCATGCCTGCTGGAGTTGCTTGACAAGTGCCTTACATTATCTCAGTGTATCTGCTGAAAAATCCTTATTCATCCAGTAGAAACTAATTTCTTTCATTATTCACACTAGGGAGATATTTAATCTTTACATTTAGACTAGTAAAGCCAGGTGCAATCACTTGACAGTACATATAAAAGTGAAATTCTTTACTGACAAGTATGTGTAGTCAAATCTAACCCTAGAAAATATTTATTGTAGTACACTAGTCCCTACAATCTCGAACCTACCCATCTACCCCTAGGTATATATGTGGGGTATTTGACAACTCAGTCTGTCCCAGGGTGGAGGCCAGCAAAGAAAGTTTCGGGCCAGGGAATTCAGGTCAAAGAGAGCAAATACATGTACAGGGATTTTTTACATCTTGCTCTCGACATTCCAAAGCATGGTTGGGTCATTACATGATGTACATGTAGCTTAGCTGACTCCACAGTGGTGCATTTACAATAGGCAACTAGTTCCTGTAAAAACTAGTGTACCTAAATTAAAAATGATAAATATTTTTTAATGGCAAATAGTAAAAATATTGTCAAATGCCCCACAACAACTTCATTTAAAAATAAATACATACCAAACATTTTAGACAATAAAAAAATTAGCTTTAACCTATTATACATGCACAGTCTACATGCAAATACAGAAATGCCCATGCTCCTCCTTCCTCCACCCCCTCCACTAAAAAAACAGCAACAGAAAGACGGACACTAATGATTCAGATGCAAGACCCAGTGTATAAGAAATATTAACCCCAATAAAGAACCAGTGTTATTCCTGTGCCTGGTGCCATAACATACATGTACTGTTGTTAATTAAAAATGTAAACAGTGACCTGTAAATTCCGCTGGTTGTCAGGTTAAAAGTAGCTGCCTGGTTTGCCCAAATTTTCCTACTTTTATGACATTGTCACCAACTATTGATCTTGTAACCGGCTGTGAAACACTATGTAGCCTCGTTTCAATTTCTACTGACAACCCAGACAATAATGGTAGCCATTTTTCCCCTCATCATCTGAACGCCCCTTCATAACGAATATTTTTTTTGACATTTCACCTATTAAAGATGATTGAAACAACTTAGAAACCTATACTATGCACATGAAAATACCATATGAACTGTGCAGTACTCTGAGGAAATAGGCATGATACAGTCATTATACATGTACAATACTCAAATGAGAGAAAAGTGGCATCCATGATAATGAATGGCACAATGTATGGCAACATTGATTAAAGGTCCTACATTGTACATGTACCACATTTCTGCCTTACCTTGTTCAGCAAGCATATTCCTCAGTACTTTTCTTCCTATTTCAATCCATGATACAGAAAAAGCTGGAGTCTGTACTTTTACCCACAAAAACTTGAATTTACAAGTACAAGTGCAGTTACCGAGGTAGATGATTTGTACTTGTTTTTGGACTTTGTTAGTTTCATAGGGAATTGTGGTCAAATGTACAGTCTCCATCTTTCTGTATGGTACTAGGCTATAGAAGGCATTTACTAGGGACTAAAATAAAACTTCACAGGCTGAGCACTTATAGGTATATTTTTTTATTCTGAGTCATCAAAATGCACATTCAGAGAATCACGTAATCCTAAACACATGGACACTAGGTCTCAGTTCTCTTGGGGAGCAAGGGTGTAATGTCTATACATGTACACCATGAATTCAGGTATAATTGAATCTGAGCCAGCTGATCATGTGAATAAATGTATAAAGAGGCATGTCATAGGAGGTTCCATCCCTGGAATGTCTGTATGGTTCCCTCTGTCAATTAAGAAAATTACGGATATTTAATAAATCAAACAAACTATTACTATATACATGTATGTTGTTCTGGCTAGAACTTTTGCTCAAATCACACATATCTCATTTTCACTATGCGTAATTTTTTAGGAACCCTTTGTTAAAGTGCATATAAGCCCTGGCCAATTATGATTTTTTTTTTAAGCTTAGACCTTAAAAGGTAGAGAAAAAATTCCGAAATTTCTAAATAAAAATGTTTTCATTTTTTTAGCGACTAAACTTCCAAATGTAGAATAATTTCCGCGCACCTTCGGGGACTGGGACGAGAATAAGACGTGACGTCATCAACAGAACTAGTCTCTTCGCGGCTTTAATACGTTGGCTTATTTGCAAAATAATTGAATAGATAACCGAGAAAGATGTTAATAACGTGCTAAACGTTTCGAGAGCTTTATTCGGCAAGGCCTTCGGCATGCAATAGCGCATTGAGCGTGTTCTGTTGAGGACGTCAAACTAGACCCAGTGCCAATTTTGTAAAGCGCTCTAGCGTTCTTGATTTTCGTCCACAGGCAACCCAAGACACGTTTTTGGGCAACTTTGAACAGACAATACACCATGACAAATAAATCAAATCTACTTTCTATTCCGGAATCCTTGTCTATGGTCTCTATATATAGTCTCTTCGTAAGAAATATAATTAGCCTGGGTTTATATGCACTTTAATAAGGGCCCTGTTTGCGATACAAGTATGCAACCCATGTGGCTCCAAGTATTTGATGAGGGCCTTTCTGAAACTATAGTGCCAATGGCACAATGCTCATGTACTTAACAAATCGCACACATTTTGCCATTGTCTGTACTCGTATTGATGCAATAGCGCATTGAGCGTGTTCTGTTGATGACGTCAAACTAGACCCAGTGCCAATTTGTCTGCCACATTGTCTGTACTCGCTACGCTCGTTGTTCCACTTGAGTTTTGAACATTTTATGGCGTCATTTCTATGATCAATACGAGTACAGACAATGGCAAAATGTGTGCGATTTGTTTTTTACAACGACAAAGCACTTATAGCTTCAAATGAGTGCGTAATAAACTGCTTTCGAGTCGAAAGTCAAAACGTAAACACTTCTAATTCAGTGAATTACCGTTGCCGAGAGAAAGCTTTCTTAGACAAATGGCAATTTGGTTCACCGAATAACTTCTGTAATTGATGGAATGCATGTGAAATCCTTTCAGTTTTTTTTTTCTGGATCAGAAAAGTTATTATATAATTCAAAACTTCTGAGCTCTGAGAGAATTAGTCTAGTCACAAAGTCTGACTACAACAGTACAAGTACAAATTCGCCGAAACTTTCTCCACTCAAGAGAAAACTCTCATTTTGCCAAATGGCACACTACAAAGAAGTTTGACTCACCGATTGACTTCTCCTAGTAATAACGTCATTTTCATTGTATGTACTTATTTTGCATATAGCGGAGAGCCAATCAGAACGCGAGAACATTGGATGTTGTTGTAAAAATGTATATACAAAATGGTGTGAAGTTGGTGTTTTGGCAATACAATACAATAATTTATTAACGTGGTCAGAAACACTTAGCTATATAAATGATGTCCCCGAGGGAGCAATCCAGCTATTTTACAGGTTTGCCACAACAAAAAGAAATTAGATAAAATGTGTTTTGTGATAATTGGATATTTAAAATATTTTATATACAACTCTAAAAAATGACGCTAAATGTTTTGATATAATTATTATTAAAACTATAAAAGATAAAATATTCTAGAGTGATTGATTTTATAACTAATATCGAAGACAATGGTTGAGAGCACAAAAAAAGTCAATATTCTAGAAATCTAATCCAGTAAAATCTGTTTTGTTAGATTCTTTTCACAACTATTGTAGTTGTCTGGCTTTCTGCATGAAAATTGGGGACCCACCCCCCTTTTGCGCCAGCCCCGACACCTCTAATTAATGACCAGTCCCTACAATCAAATTTTGGAATCGTCAAAAGCTAAAAATTATACATGCACTTTCTTACCAGACAAAAAAGTAAGTGAACTTTTACACAGATAAAGTAATGTTGCATTCAATTTCAACTCACCTAATTCTGGGAATTGCTCCAATCTTGGTCTAATTCACTTCAGTTTTGAAGGTTTGCAGCACATGATCCAGGCTGCCATCTTTGCTGTCCACAACATGTTCTCAATATTACCATATAAAATCGCACTTCCTTCGTTAAAATTCCGAATATAAACATGTTCAAACCAACTACTGGACCTGTCTTAAACTTATAGCAAATCCCTAGGATAGCAAACAATGGAGTTAAACTGCAGAATACCCTGCCACATTGAAATCGTTACTGGAAAAAGGCTGGCTACGCGGTACGCAGTGACTAAAGTTATTCCAAGTCTTTTTCTTAGCTGTATTATGAAGTGGCTACGCGGTACGCGGTACGCAGTGACTAAAGTTATTCCAAGTCTTTTTCTTAGCTGTATTATGAAGTAGCTACGCGGTACGCGGTACGCAGTGAGTAAATTTATTCCAAGTCTCTTGTCTGTCCGGACGGTACAAAGTGCAGGTTGCAGGTTGCAGGTTGGGTGCAGGTTGCAGGTTGGGTGCAGGTTGAGTGCAGGTTGACAGTTTTCGATTGATAAATGAAATATATCAATAGATAAATAAAATAAATAATAAATTAGCTAATATAAATAGATAAATAAAATTTATTAATTAATTAAATGAAAATCGAACAAAAAAAATCAATATGTCAGAAAATCGTGTGTATTTCCCTAGAATTGAATCGCACATCAACGAAACTTAAGCACAGCAACGTCTATACTCTAAACGAACAAGGTGTGTCAATCATATTATGACGTCATCGGTCACGTGATTAAGCAGTAAATCGTGGCGGAGACAGCCGTGGGGGCTTGCTGTCAATTACGTCCTTTGGCGCTTGAAGCCTTAAATTGCCCTAATTCATTCAATTTGAATTTTATGAACAGTCAAGTGCAAGTATAGCGATACGTCGATCTTGTATATAAACAATTAACGTCCTTTACATGTTTGCATATATCATGGTACTTAGCGATTTGATTTGGGCCTCACAACGGTACATCCAATGTCTCATTCTACTTCCAAATCACATCACGGAACATACCCGGAATAAAACCTGGAACACACCCGGAACACCCGAAAAAATTATAAAAAAAAAAATGAAAAAATATACATCCCTAGAGCCTCCACCGTGAGAATCACACAGGCATCCCAGTCACTTTTAAACGAGCTCCGGCAAGTTCCGCAATTACGGCCCCGCTTTTGACCCCAGTAAATACACACGATTTACTGCTTAATCACGTGACCGATGACGTCACATAATATGATCGTTTAGAGTATAGACGTTGCTGTGCGATTCAATTTCAGGGAAATACACACGATTTTCTGACATATTAAGTTTTTTTGTTCGACTTTCATTTAATTAATTAATAAATTTTATTTATCTATTTATATTTGCTAATTTATTATTTATCTATTGATATATTTCATTTATCAATCGAAAACTGTCAACCTGCACCCAACCTGCACCCAACCTGCACCCAACCTGCAACCTGCAACCTGCACTTTGTACCGTCCGTTGTCTGTATTATGAAGTGGCTACGCGGTACGCGGTACGCAGTGAGTAAATTTATTCCAAGTCTCTTAGCTGTATTATGAAGTGGCTACGCGGTACGCAGTGAGTAAAATTATTTCAAGTTTCAGAAAACATCTGTTCTGTTGCATGGAAATTTAAAGAACGAGATATAACTCAACGAATGCAAAAACGAAGAAACAACTAATGGCACCGAATGATGTATATGATTCCTTGACGTTCTTTGTGATGTCCGTGAGAAAAACATGATTAGAAAAGCGGAAAACACTGATCTGTTCAGTTGGAAATTAAACAACTAATGGTTCCGGTTATATATCAGTTATATCTTGTTCTTTAAATTTCCAACAGAACAGATGTTTTCCGCTTTTGTAAATAAAATATTTTGCCACCTTTGAGACTTTGAATAATTTTAGTCACTGCGTACCGCGTAGCCACTTCATAATACAGCAAAATTAGTCACTGCGTACCGCGTACCGCGCACCGCGTAGCCAGCCCTTTTCCAGTAACGATTTCAATGTGGCAGGGTATTCTGCAGTTAAGCCCAAACAATGAAACACGACGAGAATTTTAACAATTTATCAACACCACGAAATCGATCCGCTTCTCGAGGAATCACATTTTATTAAGCCTCGTTCTAATGACCATTGACCGTGCGCTTCAGCGCAATCGAGGGACTGCAACCTAATGTCCCAAATTTCTGGTTTTGAAACAGCCGTGTACGATACGTGTCCCCTGTAACGATCCCAAGCGCCTTTGCGAGACCACCCTCGCCCCAATCCCCATCTCTTTTCCAAAGTGGCAGTCGCGTGATTCCATGGATCATAAAAAGACTGGATTGGAAACTACAGGTCACGTGGGGTGTTTCCGGTTTGCTGATTGGCTGATACTCTACTTCAATGTGGCTCAATCATAGTGGAAAATAGTTGCTCACAAAGCTGTTTGTCTATTTCTAAGTTACGTCGAAGAAAGGGAAGAAGATGGACCTGATCCAACCCTTCAAGACCGTTGAAGGCAGCAAATGTTTCTTTGGAAATCTCGTAGAAGCCTTACAGAGCGCAGATATAGATCCAGGGGTCGCAGTTCTTGCTCTAGAGGGTCTCTACTGCATCGAAAGGCAGGTAAAATCGGGGCAATTGACATTTCCGTGAAGAAACTCAAAAGGATCTGCGAAACTATCTGCGAAGATGGCGTTGTGAATCGCAGCTAAGAGGGGCATATGATACTTACGGAACGACTGAGAAGTTTCTTAGAAGTCTAACCATCTTCAAAACCCTTGAAGTTCCCCTGTTCGTCGATGACTACGGAAATAAGAAACTGTTGAACAGCTTTAATCAAGCGGAAGACATCATTGATATTAATGGCAATATACCGATATATCACGTCACTCACTCTAAAGAAGCCGAAAAGATACAAAGTGAAAAACAGTTGAAGCCTAGTGATAACAAGAACATTATCGAAGGATGTTGGTTTGGACTTGACAATTCGGAAAGTGTCTATGGTAGCAAAAGCTTCGCTACCACGCTGTCTAAGCTAGGTATTACTGGGCTTTGTCAAGGCGAGATTGTCTCTTACAAGTCTGAGGTTAATGTGATCCTCTACGCCGCAGATGACACGGAAGGGTTCGAAAATTTGAAGAAACCAGCTGATCGCGCTGCGAGGGATCAACTGAATACAGCAAATGCGTATGTAAAGGTGTCCATATTTGTGCCATCAAAATTCTTGCCGGATCCTGAAAAATTTGGAGACGTCTTTGATGGTCCCACTGATGTTAGCCACAGGCCTTTTTGTCTCAAACAGAAGCGGGTCTGGTCCTACACTTGCACTGGCTGAGCGTCGAACGAGTAGGACGTGTTTTCGTTCGCTCCGGCTAGTAGATTTCATTTTTAGTTTTGTAGCCAAATTCTTTGTTGTTTGTTTCTCAATATGTCCGAACCGTTAACGAGATCTGCACTGGAGGAAATTTTAGACAGAAAACTAGAAGAAATATTTAACAAAAAGCTAGAACCCATTCAACGGTCATTGGGGTATCCGGTCGTTTCGCCAACGAGTCGATTCGCCAACGGTCAGTTCGCCAACGTCTTAAGTCGATTCGCCAACGTCTTAAGTCGATTCGCCAACGTAGTAGGTTACATTCATGTATGGTATATTTATATAATAAAGACTACAACGACTTCATATATGAGTACTGTGATTGATTCTACACTACGAAATACCTATAACTGACCCCGTAACTTATAAAAATACGTTCACAATGTTCACAACTTATCTGACTTCTACACCACAAAATAACGGATAAATACGACGAACTACTCAAGCGGTCATCCGGTCTTGAAGTCGAAGTAAAGACCCTGTATTCTCAGAATCAAGCACTTAAACAGGAGCTAGGGAACCTACAAACAGCTCTGAATCACCAGAAGATCGCTATAAATGACGTGGAGCAACACAAGATGACATATCAATCAGTCATCGCATCAAGTCGAAGTCGGAGAAGTTTCACCCGTCCATAATAGCTAAGTTTGTGTGCCGCGACACGAGGGATGAGTTCTATAAAGCACGATCGCGTCTTCGAAATTTCACCACTGAAGACCTCGACCTTGGCCGGTCTTCAGACAATGCCATCTACATCAGCGAATCGCTTACAGAAATAAACAGAGACCTCTTCAAAAGCGCCTTAAAGCTTCGCAAAGACCTCAAGTTCGCTTTCATATGGACGAATTATGGGAAGGTGTATCTAAGGAAAGATGAAAACATTCATATCAAAGACGAACAGGGGCTGTGCAGGTTTACGGTCGTTTCGCTAACGAGTCGTTTCGTCAACTGCCATTTCGATAACGTCTTAAGTCGTTTCGTTAACGTCCTAAATCTGTTCTCTTGCTTGTTAAGGTTCTATGTACCGTATATTCCGGTGTGCAAGTGAACCTTTTAACAACTAAAATGTATTTTGTAACTCAAAAAATCGGGAAAAATCGACCTCGACTTAAGACTTTACATACACCGAGTCACGGCACACCACATAACAGGGAAAAATGGCCTTGTTTTACGTGACCGAATCAAAAGATTAAGCAAAGACAAATAAATGTAATACTGATTGTTTACTTAACTAATAGCAGACTAATAACTAATAAAAGGATAAAGAGTTTGAAACTAGGAGCCAAAGAACGTCACGCCAGCTACGATGTTTGTTGTGGGACATGATCCCACATTTAGTTACCAGACCTCTCCACGAGTCGACTAACACAGGTAAGCTAAGACCAAGAAATCTAGACCTTTTTTTTGTTTTAGTTATGTCTTACACAATTTCTTTCTGGGTTAGGGAAGCTAACTGCTGGCAGTACAGACTTCACGGCCTTCCACAGGGCCTTCTCAAAGTCTAATGTGACCTGCTCAACTTTGGCCGGGGATGGTAACAGTTGAATCAGCTTCTTCAAGACCTATCGGAAAGACCAAACAACACAATATTTTAGTACAAACACCGTTACTACAATATGTTAGTTGATGTTATATGTTATACAGATGTGTGTGCTATTTCCCTTCTTATAGTCCTTCTCTTAACACAATATGTTATTGTTCATTATAATATGTTACATTAGTTGATACAATACAGATGTGTGTGCTAATTACCTTCTTGTAGTCCTTCTCCTTCATGGCGAACAATATCGTACATCATGGCCGCCGCGCATGCGTAGAATGCATTACACGTCGTTCCAAAATTTGTGAAAACAGTGAAGACAAGGCTTACCTTTTCGCAATTTTTCAATTTGCTGCTTTAATATTTATATTCCGAGTTGAAGTAAATTCTGTCTCTGATTTTAGATGTTCTCTTGAAAGCGCATCGCTAAAATGTTTTAAAAGTTAAAGTGTGTATTAAAAGCTTTCAATGATATAAGTCACGGGGTATGTTGTAGTCTAGAACTCAGATAAGTTGTAAAGTGAAAATTTATCACGTAGTCGGCTTCGGCGTCATAACAACTGAGGACGCCATTCCGAGTTGAAGTAAATTCTGTCTCTGATTTTAGATGTTCTCTTGAAAGCGCATCGCTAAAATGTTTTAAAAGTTAAAGTGTGTATTAAAAGCTTTCAAATGATATAAGTTACGGGGTATGTTGTAGTCTAGAACTCAGATAAGTTGTAAAGTGAAAATTTATCACGTAGTCGGCTTCGGCGTCATAACAACTGAGGACGCCATTCCGAGTTGAAGTAAATTCTGTCTCTGATTTTAGATGCTCTCTTGAAAACGCATCGCTAAAATGTTTAAAAGTTAAAGTGTGTATTAAAAGCTTTCAAATGATATAAGTTACGGGGTATGTTGTAGTCTAGAACTCAGATAAGTTGTAAAGTGAAAATTTATCACGTAGTCGGCTTCGGCGTCATAACAACGGAGGACGCCATTCCGAGTTGAAGTAAATTCTGTCTCTGATTTTAGATGCTCTCTTGAAGTATGCATCAAAAGCTTTCAAATGATACACGTTGTGGGGTATGTTGTAGATCAAAATACTCAACATGATGGTTTCAATTTACTTTTATTTCGATTATATCAATAATTGGGAGAGAGTATAATTGACAGTCAGTAACAGTCCGCGATATCGGCGGAAACATCACCGGCTTACCGAAATAAATCACACCACTCAAAATATGACTGAAGTAATCTTTCTTAATCTTTATGTTATATATCGTACATACATACCCATGAATAGAACCATAAATATATGACGTTAGCGAAACGACTTAAGACGTTATCGAAATGGCAGTTGACGAAACGACTCGTTAGCGAAACGACCGGTTACCGCTGTGCAAGCTGAGGCAACTACAGGGACAGAGCGTAACTCAGAGATAAGCTATAATCACTTAGTTTATATTCATTGACAATTATTGTATCTACTCAATTGATTCAAAGCCTTATAGTACGTATTTCTCGTATACTAAATGCCTAAATGCCATATTTCTTTAAAACTAGTTAGAAGCAATTGCCGTGCGATTGAGTGTGATCTTTGCTTGAAGTGGTGCCATTTTAAATGCTCTCGTTTGTCTGTGAAAGTTTTCAATTCCTTGTCAATCACTAATGATCTGTGGCTATGTCAGCCATGCAAACGGGAAGTTTTTCCCTTCTGTGACCTTGATAATCTTGAACTTTTAAAGTTATCATTTTACTCTAATACTACATGCCATTGTTCCCGTTACATAGATGAATCAAAACTTTCTAATCTACCTCAACTAGATATACTTTCGTCGATTTCAAATTTACCAAATTTATACAATTTCGATCCAGATGTAAATATTCCTTTGCATGCTAACTTCAAGTACTACACTCCTCATGAGTTTCACAGTTGTCCCGAACTTCAGAACAATTTATCTGACAAGTCTCTTTCGATTCTACACTGCAATGTCAGAAGCCTTTCTGCTAATTTTGATAATTTAATAAATTTACTAGTGACTTGGACCATCCTTTTAATATAATAGGTCTATCTGAAACCTGGTTAACTCTTCTCAAAGATCCATTGGCTAATTTGTCCATACCTGGCTATAAATTGATTTCTCAACCTTCTAAATTTAATATAGGTGGTGTTGGTTTTTTCATTCAGAATAATTTAATTTTTAATATTAGGGATGAATTTAATGCTTGCTCTGATCAAGAAGAATCACTATGGATTGAACTTGATAATCATAATGGTAAGAATATTATCTGTGGAGTGTGTTACAGACATCCAAATAGTCCTCTCCAGTTATTCTTGGATAATCTTTATAATATTTTAGATAAAATTCAAAAGGAAAGCAAACATTGTATTCTGACGGATGACTTTGTTAACACATTATCTTCATATTCTTTTCAACCTCACATACTTCAACCCACCCGTATAACCAACCACTCTGCCACACTTATTGACAATATATTTTTTAATTCATTAGAACATGTTACTTATAGTGGCAATATTTTGTATGACATATCTGACCACCTTCCCAATTTCTTGATTATTGATTCATTTCATTTTTTACCCAATAAGCAAGTGTTTAAAAGGGATTTTTCCAAATTAAATAAAGAAGCTCTATTAAATGAATTTAAGCTTATTGACTGGAATGAGCAGTTCTATGGCAAAACCAACATTAATGACATCTTTAACATTTTTTTAAGTACTTCTAATGAAATTATTAATTCTTATGTACCTTTAAAAAAGCTTTCTAGAAAGGAAATTAAATTTAGAAATAAACCCTGGATTACATCTGCTCTCAGGACATCCATAAACAGTAAAAATAAACTTTTTAGAAAATACATAGCTACTAAATCTGAATTCCACCATGTCAAATATAAAGTATATAGAAATAAGTTGAAACATTTAATTGATATTAGTAAAAAGAAATATTATGACAATTACTTTATGAGCAATAAATCTAATATTAAAAATGTCTGGAAAGGTATAAAGCAAATAGTCACACTTAAGCCAAAGGCATACATAACTCCAACTAAAATTCTGACCTCTAAAAATATAGTATTGACTGATACCAAGCAGATAGCCAATGAGTTTAATAATTACTTTGCCAATGTTGGTAAAAATCTGAGTCAAGCTATACCTAAGGTCCACTCTGAATTTTCAAGCTACCTCCTTTTGCCTCAGTCATCCAGTTTTTTGCTTACTCCTACCTCCACGCAAGAAATAGAAGACATCATTTTAGGGTTAAAGTCAGGGAAAGCTTGTGGCCCTTTTAGTATTCCCGTGCCATTACTCAAGTTACTTAACTCGGTCATCTCTAGACCACTAGAAGTACTTTATAACTATTCTTTTTCCCATGGTGTTGTTCCTGAATCTTTTAAAATGGCTAGAGTTATTCCCATATTCAAAGCAGGATCTCATTTAACTGTATCAAACTACAGACCTATATCTTTATTATCCATATTTAATCAAATTTTAGAAAGACTAATGTACAATAGATTAATGAGTTTCCTTACTAAGTTTAAATTAATTTATTCAAATCAATTTGGATTCCGTAGCAATCATTCCACTGAACATGCCTTACTATTAATAACCGATAAAATTCAAAGAGCAATCGAAGATGGTCAATACTCTTGTTGAATTTTTCTTGATCTCAGCAAGGCATTTGACACGGTGAATCACAACATTCTTCTTGCTAAATTACATAATTATGGTATCCGTGGAGTGGTACATGACTGGTTTGTTTCTTACCTGTCAAATAGACAGCAGTTTGTATCTATCGATAATCACACCTCCTCATATACCTCAATTTCATGTGGTGTCCCACAGGGCTCCGTACTTGGCCCCCTACTCTTCCTCCTATATATTAATGACTTTAATTGTTGCTCCAAGTTATTTGATTTTCATCTTCTTGAATCAAGGGTTAATGTAGGCTCGGTTTCCAGCCGTGGGGGTTTCGGTGAGCCCGCGATCCTCTCCCCACTCACGGCTGGGCGCGCGAGCTGAGACATTGTTGGTTTTTAGCCAATCCAAACCTTGCCACTCAAATCCTGTCGCTGAATTGATTTGCATAGTTTACATTGTAAACTATTGAAAGCCGGACGAAAGGCTTTCGATTGCTGTTCCAAAATGCGTTAAAATTTGCTCTGGAAAAGTTTGGTTTCGAAGAATTCAAGGATTCACACAAAGAAGCAGTAAGAGAGTTAGTTTTCGGGTGAAGACACTTTGTCAGTAAACGCACTGGCTCTGGAAGTCACTTGGGAAACCGTCAGCTCATAGGTTGATAGGTCGCGAAGCTCGTAATGTTCAGTCATTTCTCATTCAACTTTACCGATGCAAGACCAAGGTAGCCCGGCTATTCTTACTTCAAAGAAAATTACTGCTGCCTTTATCGGAGAAGAAAAGACGGACGAGTCCATATTAAAAGAGTTTATAGAAGAGAGGAAATCACGTCTGACGCAGGCCATGTTTATGCGTTTAACTCTGCAATCACAATTCACTTGAAAATCGCTGCATCAAATGAGTTTTACAATTCTTCAATCCTATGTACTAAGTTTGTACAATTTATGTCTCCAAGACATACTCTACACAAGTACTAAGCGGGAATACTCGACTCTAGCTCAGAGTTCCGAGATGGCATCTGAACTTAATTTTTATCCCCGTATAAAATTTCGGCTATTAATTCCTGTCATCTAGTGTCAACAAATAGCCTGGTTTCAACAGCCGGGCTTTCTTTGAAAACTTGGACTGTGAACATGAGAGCTAATAATAACAGGTATTAAATAAAACCTTTACCTACGTCGAATTAATTTCACACTTGGAAGTTTTAGGTTAAAGAATTCCAATGTGTTTTGAAAGTTTACGCGGAATCGAACCTCTACGCTACATGCAAATAAATGAATAATATTGAAGTTAATCAGATGACGTCACGGACACGGTGTGTTGACCGCGCGCCCAGCCGTTAGTGGGGGGAGGCTTTGAAGAAACGACACCCCAACGGCTGAAACCGAGCCTAGGGTTAATGCTGAATTGAAAAATATTCACACCTGGTTGTGTGCAAACAAATTGTCATTAAATATTGATAAAACCAATTTTGTCATTTTTCACCCATTCCAGAAGAAAATACATAAATTTATCAACATTAGAATAAACAAGAAACCAATTGAACAGAAACATAGTATCAAATACCTTGGATTAATTATCGATTCAAATCTAAGCTGGAAAGAACATATTCGTCAACTATGCAAAAAGATATCTAGAGGCATTGGGATTTTATCAAAACTTAGACACTACGTATCCAATTGTATCCTGACCCAACTTTACTACTGTCTCATTTATCCCTTTCTCATCTATGGTGTAATTATCTGGTCCAATACCTATGAAACTACTCTTAAACCTATAATAACTTTACAGAAGAAAGCCATTTGAAGCTGTAAAACGTAAGAATTCAGCAGTGCAGGAAAGTGCGTGATTCTAGCGAGCTGTACTAGAAGGCTATATATAATTTCTCCTTTCTCGATTCTCTAGTACCTGGTCGTCGCCTATAGATGTAGCTGTGATGGCCAAGGTCCTTCCGGGAAACGAGGGGTAAATTGCTTTTCACTGTTCGGGAAATAATTCAGAAATGTCGAAAGTTTCGCACGCTTTCTCCAAAGCCATAACAAGTCCGTTTGTATCGTCCGAAATTTGGCTTGTCCTTCATGCAGGCTTCACTGGACATTCCACAGTTCTCTAAAAATAAAACCTTCGCTCTGATTGGTCGAAATTAAATGAGGTCAGGAACACGGTTTATGCTGAAGTCCATCAGACTGGGAGGTGGGAGGAAGTGAGCGACAACATCGACAGTCTGAAAATCAGGCTACCCCCCCCCCCCTACCCAGCTCAAGTATGTTAGGTGGAGACACCATCATGTCAACGCGTTAGGCCATATATGGTTATTAAAATTATAAGAATAAATACATATCGTTCACACCCAGACATATATGTACAACATATAACATGTTGCTTCATTCTACTACTGTGAACAGAGAGACTCGTTCACACCCAGGCATCTCTCTCTAGCGCAATAAATGAGCTTTTTGGATATTTTGAGCATGAAAAGGCTAAAATTTTATAAATTTAGGTGCAATATCTGCCATTTACTAGCTTGCGTCGCATCCGAACTGAACCCCCGGTTAAGTCAGTCCGCAAATTAACGAACGAAAGCTTGTTTTGGACCCCCAGCGGAGTAGCACGATTATATGTACCCTCCTTTGATTGGTTTTTACTAATGCTCATCCTAACACGTCTTCTGAATGGCCATTCAACTGTCACCAGTGCGACTTATGCCTAATTTACATTTCAAAATATGTCCGATCACGTTAAGAAAAGCAATCGCATGTGTACGATATCAGTTTGAAGTTAGAACAAGCCAGCCTCGAAGATTGTTATGATGGGCAGTTAATGTCAGAGGTCGCTCGGTTGAGACTGTTTGTTTGCATCTGATTCAGCTGTTTACTTGGGATTTCTCGCCCTAGACGAGTTCAGTCGTCGTTTCCCTGTGTTTTACTATCGGAGGCGGTTAGGCTTTATTTCAATTTCGTGTCAGGTTTTGAAGTAATGTAACATAATTATTATTAATAGGCTGGTTGTGGTTTAGTTCACATTAAAGGAAACTTGCCGAACACATTAAATAGAATCTGTCACGACAAAATGCTCGTTCGAGGAACACAAAAATCTCCCATGCTTCTTGGAAAGATCTAGTATGTGCCACATCTGAACTCAACTATGGTCAACTGCTCTTGTTCTAATGTCAAACTGATATCGTACAGATGCCATTGCTTTTCTCAACGTGATCTGACATATTTTGAAATGTAAATTAGCCATAAGTCGCACTGGTGACAGTTGAATGGCCATTCAGAAGATGTGTAAGAATGAGCATTAGTAAAAACCAATCAAAGGAGGGTACATATAATCGTGCTACTCCGCTGGGGGTCCAAAACAAGCTTTCGTTCGTTAATTCGCAGACGGACTTAACCGGGGGTTCAGTTTGGATGCGACGCAGGCTACCATTTACCAAATCTCGTTTCAATTAAATGCTAATTTTGTGTCCTTCAATCTTGATGTTATTGAAGCCCACAAACATAACAGCAGTTATAAAAACTAAAACTGCTGCCCATGAACAACACCCCCAAATTAGGGGTGGACCATTAGAAATCCTGGGAGGGGGGGTGGGTAGTCCAAAAAAAAAATTGTGCAAGCCTAAATGTCCCCCCAAAAAATTCCTGCAAAGCATTAAGGCACAAAAAAAAATTCTTGCAAAGGAACCGATGCATTATTCAATTTGTGTTTTGAAAAAATACTAGCAATTCAGTTTTACCAATTCAAAATATAGTTCTAAAGATTACCCACAGTCTGTGTAACTGATTTTCAGGTATTTCCAGATGAAAACAACTTTCCCAACCTTCATAAAAATAGTTTAGTCATGGAAATATCAACTGGCCTTAATTACTGAAGCCTCAAATTATTCTCTGATGCCAGCAGTTTTTGCAACCGAGTTTAACGTCAGGTTTCATTGAGTAAACTTCAATGTCCACATTCTCAAAGATTACAGTGCCAGTAATTTCGAGCACATAGAAATATTTTCATGTATTGTCTTGTGCAAAACATCATGGACAATGAAATCTTGGGGTATGCATTTTTGATTTGGCCTGAATCGGAGCCAAGCAATGAAAGACCAGGAGTATATAAAAATTATGCATTCTAAGGCGATCAAATTAAATTCCTCACATCACTGGGCTCATTAAAAAAACTGCGGCTCAAAGTAAATAAACAAGTCAAGGAATGTAAAGCAAATTACTATAAAGATCTGATTAGACAAAACAAAGAAATTCAGGTGCTCTATGGAAAACTATAAATGATTGACTTGCCGTAATAAGATCTAATAATGGCTCTCAGCCGACCTTTATCCAATCTGAATCTGACAGAGTAGCCACAGTTAACAGAGCCAGCGTCGATCGATCATACCTTTGTTAGCAGCAAAGTTTCAATCTCTGGTCGGCGCCATTGACATTAGTCCAGCTAGGACAAATAACAGTAAAATTGTCTTTCGCTTTTCGAACATTTCCGAGAGCTTTGTTTTTAAACAATTAAGAGGTTTGAAAACAAACAAAGCTATTGGTTTAGACCGAATCAGCTCGAGGCTACTAAATGACTCCGCTGTGACAGTGTATGACTCCTGACCCGCAGTTTTAACCAAACTGTTTAATCGTTCTCTGGACTCAAGTATTTTCCCAGCCATCTGGAAACAAGGAAAAGTTGTTTAAATCTGGCGATCGCTCTGGTCCTTGGTCATCTTCATCAACTTCATCATCCCAATCATCGCCATTTCTAATACAGATATTATGCAAAACTGCACATGCCACAGTATTTTTGATTGCAAAATCTATTGTACTATCAAAACGTTTCTGGAGTATTCTCCAGTGACTTTTTAGAATGCCAAAAGCACATTCCACTTGCACTCGGGCAGAGGATAGTGCTTTGTTAAATGCTATTTCATCGGGATCCCGTGTACCTTCGGGGTAAGGCTTGATAAGCCAAGGACTGAGTGGATAGGCACTATCTCCAACGAGGTAGGGAGCTATCTCGCGGCCATTTACGAGCACTGTTGGTGCAGTGAGAATGTTTCCTTGCTCAGCTTTCCTAAATATAGCGCTGCGCCTCAACACCCGAGCATCGTGCATGCTACCGGGAAATTCACATGCGAAATCAATGAATAGACGTTTACCATTGACAACAGCCTGAATTATAAAGTCATGTTATTGGTATCTACTGAAATAGTCAGCTGCACTGTCTATTGGTGCTTTAATTCTTACATGCGATCCATCGATTGCGCCTACTATGTTTGGAAGGTCGCTAAGGTCATTAAAAGTTTCAATCGATGCATTAAGTTCGGCAAGAGTTTCAGGGAATGTAATGTGGTCCGGGCTAAGGTCATACAAAGCATCTACCACGTCTTGGACTGCCTCAATCGCTGTCGTTTTTCCAATATTTAATGCCGGGGCCATGCTGATGTACGAGTTACCATGAGCCAAATGATAGAGTCCTACCGCGAGCACTTTGCCGGGTGGCAAGCAGTCCCTGAATCGAGAGTTTTGCCAGACCAATCGTGGACCCAAGATATTCAATATAACGTTGAACGTATCTCTGTTCACTCTCAATAGCCGCCTGAAATGATCTTCTGGAATTGCAATATCGTTGTAGTGAATTTCAAACCACGATTCTTCTGGACGGGGAATCGTCCATGAGTATGGAGCTACACGGATTCTTCGACGGCGTCGATTTCTTGCTCTCACGAGAGCACTGTTCAAAAGAGCCCTGTATTCGCTCTTCCATGTTTCGAACAAAACAAAGAAAGCAAACATCTGCTGCTGCTGTTGCTGAATCAAAAGGAGAATAACAACTGCCATAGCAAAGTACATCGCCTGGTTCGGATTCATTGTTGACGTCAGTTAGCGGAAAATGTACATGTGATTGAAACTTAACTCCTTCTGTTACCGCGAGGTTTTTGCAAATCGACTTTGTAATGCGACTCTGAATCCCGAAACAAAAATATTATCTTCCGGTTTGTGGTTTCAAATTTTCGGTATGATTTTACCCGACCAATTTGAAATTTTAGTTGTAATGCGACCCCGACCTATCTCTCGTTAGAGAAAATCATCACACCTAATCAGTTTGGTTTCCGCCCGAGGTTATCTACTGAAATTGGCTTAGCACACTTCACTGACAACATTCTACAACACATGGACAATGGCAAGGTGACTGGTGCAGTATTCTTAGACCTGTCCAGGCTTTTGTGACTGTGGACCATAACCTTTTGCTGACAAAGCTCAAGGCCATTGGTGCTTGCAGTGAAGTTGTAAATTGGTTTACCTCCTACCTTGATAACCGACACCAGACATCTGCAATAGGCGACTCTCAGTCCTTTTTGTGCTCAGTGGGAGTTGGTGTGCCACAGGAGTATTCTCGGTCCTCTCTTGTTCTTGGTTTACGTCAATGACCTTCCTATTTATACTGTAGATCATTGCCAAGTGACCATGTACGCTGATGACACCGTGATATAATGTAGCCGTCCTTCTATTAATATAATGATATCGAACATTGCTTAAATCACTGATGACTTAATTGGCAAAATTGGCCTCTTGGTTTCGTATACATCGCCTGACTTTGAATACTTCTAAATCTAAGTTTATGTTAATAGGTAGTCCACATAAACTGAAATCTTGCTCTAGCATCGATGTCATTATAGACAACATGCTCTTCGAACGCTCTGACAATATCAAGTACCTCGGTATTAAAATTAATAAGCATATGACTTCGCCTTGACCTGGTAGAGGCCATATCTATTAAAGTAAACCAAAGGATTGGTCTGGTCAAGCGTATCAGGCACTTATTGGCACTAGAGACAAGCCTTACTTTGTATAATAGAGTTAGTATGTCCACTTTTTGACTACCGCTGCTGCAATATGGGGTGACAAATACAACTCAACCCTCGTAGACGATCTTCAGATTTTGCAAAACAAGAGCCCATCTGGGCTTTCACTCGGGCCACATGAGATTGAAGATGAAATACACTTTCATTTGAAATCCTCTTAGTAATAACCAAAGGGAAGAATTATTAGCAGTCTTTAGGAGTGGCCGGTAGCGCGGTGACTTTCATTCTCTGCTCCCCTAGTATATATACATGTATGTAATTTAATATTTTTGTTTTCTCGTATGTAAATTAAAGTAGTTGATCTTTTACTGTAAACACTACTTATTCATGCAACACACGTTTACAATTTAGTCTGCAGGTCCGGTAAAACTGCAGGTTCCAGTCGTAAACAGTCCGAATTTGACCAAAGTGAAACGATCGAGCTGCTCACGTCCGTAGATATATATTTCTTCGTTTGCACTTTTGACATGATATAATTCTTCAAATGGCACCATTGTTTTATTTCTTATGTTTAATAATACAGTTCTCAGCTGTAAAAAAAATAGAACATTCTATGGAAGATTTCTTGTCCTAAAGTTTGGAAACGTAACACATGCATTTGACGCTAGAAAGTTCAGTACTCGCGGAAGTACGCAAGGTTAATTTACTAGTGGCAGTTTACTAGTTTGCACTATCGGCTGTTATGGAATGGAAACATACTTTCACAGCTTAATATGTATGTCGATTGGTCAGAAGGATATCTTGTTTAAATGCTACAGTCCTTTCGGCATCAGGACATTTTTAAACGGAAGTTTTCGTACAGTACGAAAGTAGAAACGTTCGCTTGTCACGAAAGTGCATAAACAAACTGTCACAAGCGGTTTCATAAGCAGCTCGATGTTTGACTCTCATATAGTCGATGATAACTTATATAGCTTCATATGTACGTCGATTGCTCACAAGGATTTCCTCTTTCAGTTTTTCCCATTAGTTTGGACATTAGGGATTTATTCTTGGAGATTTCGTACAGTTCAGCGAGGGCCCGCCGTGTGTCGAAAAGTTCGCTTGAAATTTAATACATGGGAACAAAGAAAAAATAACTGCATGGGTCAAAAGGTGAAATTTTGTTGCATGAAACAAAACAAAAAATCACCACTTGCATTTTAAGACTCGGTGCTGCCACAGGCAGCCCGAGTAATAAGGCGGCCAAGATCATTCTTGAATTTACCTGGTTAAAGTTCTTCAGCACAAGCCTTGTCAAATCTCAATTGGCCTACTCGTTCCAAACGTTGTCTTGTACATCGTCGTATTTTAATATATAAGTATGTCAATGGACTCATTGATTATGATTTTAATATCTTTTAATATAATAATTAATATTTTAATATATTTTACTAAGAAAAATAATGTTAATGGTCTTTTAGTTGCAATTGACTTTGAAAAAGCATTTGACAGTATAAATAGAAAATATTTGCTTAGAACTTTGAAAAGCTTTAATTTTGGTCCAGAATTTATTCGATGGGTAGAAGTCTTTTATACAAATATAACAAGCTGTGTTCTAAACAATGGTTTCGCAACTAACCATTTTCATGTTAGCTCGGGTGTACGACAGGGTGATCCTTTGGCTCCCTTATTGTTTATTTTAGTTATGGAAACCCTACTTACACGTATTCGATCGAGTACAGATTTTATAGGTATTCCAGTTATGAAGCATGAATTCCATTGCACCGCTTTTGCGGATGACTTAACATTTTTTTTAAACGATAAGGATTCTTACTTTTCAATATTGGAAATAATAAAAGCCTTCAAAAGATGCTCTGGTCTCAATTTAAACGACTCTAAAACGGAAGTACTGTGTCTTGGAGAAATCGGAATAATAGCAAAAGATTTGAACGTCAAGGAATTACGTAAGTCAGTTAAAATTCTTGGTATTCACTTTACAAATGATCGTAATTTACAAAAAAATATGTTATGTTTGGAATTTATGATAAAGAACATTTTTATATTATTAATCACCTAATTTTGTTAGGGAAGCGACAGATTTATTATTGCAGATACCATAAGATAAAACCAACTTTACAGCTCTTCCTAAATAATGTAAAATCAATTAGAGACTTAAAGTTTCACATTGCAAGAGAGAAGTCCAAGTTATCTTTTCATTATTTTAAGTGGGGAAAATTACTGTGTATTTAAAGTAATTTGTTCTCAATTATTTTGAGCCTCCGGTTACTAGGAATTAATGGAACTTAATATATATATTTTTTAAGACATAAGTCATGTAATATAACTAGTTTTGTTTTGTTTTTGTTTTGTTTTGTATTGTATTTTTATGTAGTATTTGTGATTGTTGCATCCTTTGGGAAAATGTTAATAAAAAAGTTCTAAAATAAAAAAAAATAAAAAAAATAAAATCTTAAAGAACAGTGACATTCACATGTATAATACAAGAAGAAAGAACGATTTTAGACTTCCAATAATCAAGCTTAATTATGGCAAACAACGTTTATTGTACCAAGGTTTTAGTGAATGGAATACTTTAGATAATTTGTTGAGGGAAATCGAATCCCTAACTCCTTTTAAACAAAATGTCAAAAGACATGTTTTTGAATTGCCTCATAAATTTTAGCTCTAGTCACTCTAGACCCACTCTAGATTATTAATGTATTTTTATTTTTGTTTCTTATTTATGTTATGCAGGGCTCTATTGAAAAACTCTTCGGAGACAGATTCTCTGCTATAAATAACATTATTATATGCATGTACACTGAAAAATATCAATAGAATGTGCACTGAAAAAAAAAATTGTGCAGAGCTATCGCCTTAAAAAAATAATTCTTGCAGAACTCACACTGCACAAAAAGTTTTCCACCCCCCCCCCCTCCCAGGATTTCTAATGGTCCACCCCTTAATGAAAATAATAAGAAATAGAGGTTCAATTACTTAGTTTGTGTTTAAATGACTAATTGTTCATTTTTCCAATTCAAGTTGCAACCAATTATATTTTTTAGCAACTTCTTGTTTTGTTTTTATTTCTTTGATCAGCTTTTTAAGTTTTTGGCTTTTTTTTAGCAACTTTTTGGCTTTTTTTGATCAACTTTTTCTATTTTCACCAGCACAATCTGGAAAGGCATAGCCTCCTTTTCAGGACAAATCAAAAATGTATACCCCAAGATTTCAGAGAAGAAATTCCATACTGACATAGAACTTGTTGATTGGTGAATTGGCAAGCTGGATGTTCATAATCTGTCAACGGCATGAATCATCTAGCTAGCTAGCTAGCAGTATAAACCAGTATAAACCTATTGTTTGTGCTTTAGCACTTATCCAAACTGTTCTACAGTTGTAAGTACATTACAATAATTAAAATAGTAACAATCTGAAGTTTAAAAAAAGTTATAAAAACCCAACTAAGCTAATAAAAGCACATAAAATAGAAAATTCTTTACTGTACTAATGACTGATAAAAAATCCTAACTTATCTAAAAAAATAGACCACAACATGTAATATAAAAACATGATGAGTCAGTTTGCAACTTTTACAATTTCGTAAAGCTAGGTTTACAGCCTGCAGAAACAACCGCCTCTATTCGGGCCAAAGTCACAAAAGTCCAAACTCATAGAGGCTTTGCACTTTCAGTTGCCTCTCTCGGGGTATGCATTTTTGCTTTGGCCTGAATAGAGGTGGCTGTTTTCACAGGCTAACATATTTCTCACCCCTTAAAAATTAATACACTGAAACATAAATGCAATGTGATAAGAGAAAACCTTGTCATGGAGGGAGGTCCTCCACAGGGCATCAGTAATACTGTACCGCTAGAGACCTGTATTCTGATTGCACCCATTGTACTGTAGCTCTATTGTTTTCATACATGTACTGCACGTTCTAAAGGTTAAGGTGTTTTGTATTGTTGGGATTTTAAGCCAATACTGTGGCTCATTTCGAGCGGTACAGGGTGCCCCCAATCCAGTGCCCTGCTGCCTTATTTCTTTTAACAATGCATCAATTCATTTGCAAGAATTTTTTTGGTGTGCCTTAGTGCTTGCAGGAATTTTTTTTGGGGGGGGGACATTTAGCCTTGCAAAAATTTTTTTTTGGACTTAACCCACCCCCCTCCCAGGATTTCTAATGGTCCACCCCTAAGGCTATGAAACAATAGTACAAAATAGCCTTATTAGTATTCTCTATATAGAGAATACTAATTACTCCCCTAGTCTAGACCCTGTATATTATTTCGAAATGTTCAGAGATTCTTACAGTAATTGCCAATAATTTCAGAAAAAATGTTTTGTGGATGTGACCAAATTCTAAGACAGTTAGATAATGGCATAAGAGCTCTGTGATTTAGAGTGCTTCACATTTTAGATAGAAATGCTCAGCACTCTAAATCACATAGTCAGAACTATTATGCCATTATCTAACCCATACAAAGTCGATGGCTGGTAGGCTTTTTGATCATTTTTGATCAGAGGTGGAAGTTACTAAAGCTTGTACACAATGCAAGTACGTGCACTAGATGTTTTTAGAAATGCAACCAAGATGGAATCAACTGCTGCTAGTATAATTTTATTGAATGTAATATTTGCTATAGCTAGTGGATCAGACCATGCATTAAAGGGGAACTGTCAATCCTCAAATGACACATTTTCCAATGAAGAAATACATAAATAACTACTCAGATTAGCATAATATGTTTTTAAGATGAACTGGAGAAAATTTGAGACAATTTCGATGGAGGGTGGCAAAGATTCGAGTGGATGAAAAATACTGAGAAATTTAGAGCAACTTGAAATCAGTTCACTGTAACCAAAATCAAATCTCCACAATAAGGTTTTGTAAATCCACTTTAATCTTTGCCATCCTGTTTTGAAAAAGTTTGAAACACAGATCAGGACTTTCACATGGTATTTCTCTTCTATCTCAGGGTGTTATTTTTGTATTCGTTTTGTTATAAATAAACTTGAAGGTTCAATTCGACAGTGCCCCACATGTGATGCCATTATTGATTATAAAATAGTTTCGATAGTACGCACGCTCTGATTGGCTGTAAGCTGTGTTTCTATAACTCTATAGAAACATAGACAGTTGAGCGCGCGCTTGAGCTAGTTGTGAGAATTTACCTTTTGGTTATCAAATTAAGCGAGCGTTTCCGTGCTTTTATTCGTTTATTTTATAAAGGAAATAGAAAACATTTTCCTCTTGTTTCTATAGAGTTATAGAAACACTTGTGGAAGTTTGGAAGAACTCGAAATAGCTGTGGAAACACTCGCCCTTTGGGCTCGTGTTCCCACTGCCATTTCTCGTTCTCCCAAACTCCCACTCGTGTTTCTATAAGTATAACTCTATAGAAACACGGGAAATGTTTTCTATTTCTTAAATGTGGAGTCAAACGAATCCATTCAAACAAATCAATAGATGGCAAGTTTCGTTTTGGAAAACTAAACAGAGAATTATAAACAGAAAATTATTTCTGGAAAAACTAGTCCGAAACTAGTAGAATTAGCTACGGTCATCTCTCGGAGAAGTAAAGTGTGAACGTGCATCTATATAAACGAATTGCGGTCGTTTTGCCACCAAGTCGTTTCGCCACCAGTCGATTCGCCACCACTTTCTAGTCGATTCGCCACCACTCAAAGTCGATTCGCCACCACTCAAAGTCGATTCTCCCCAAACATGTATTTAAATTTACCGTAGTGTTTTAACAGAAATGAAGGATTTCGAACATGAAACTTCGAACATGAAACTTCGAACATGAAACTTCGAACATGAAACTTCAAACGTGTGGACATGAAACTCAAACACACGGGACTTGTGTACCTTCACACAAATTAGGTATAATACTCTGCCAAGCAAGCAAGAACTCTCAGCAAATCCCTCTCAGCTATTAAAGTCTCAAACCTGTCTCAAACCTTGCTCGAACAATAGCCGCCATCTTGTGACATCGCGTCACGGCGAATCCGTCACGGCCGTACTTGAAGTTGTGCTTGTAATGTTGAATCTGGCTAAGCTCGTGTCACCGAGCTCTGGGTGATTATGTAAATTGCTGTTTGGTTTGGCCCCATCCCACCCCTACGAGTCACTATTTGATTGGCAATTAATATTATGGACGGCAAATTACGATCCAGGAAAAAAAAATTTTTAACGGTTTGAAATTTCACATGTGAAATTATTACGTAATTATTACGCATGACATTTCAAGTTGAACTTAGGGATTAATTTGTCCTCTGTGGTATTATTATTATTATTATCATTATCACTTATGCATTTAGTGCAATCGGTACTCTTGTTGCGATATACCAGTGCAGCACTTTCTGTGCTGCCACCCATCGCACTTGAGGCCTTCTTGGCGCGGTCTGACAGGCTTGTGGCACTGTAGGCAGTTGTCTTGACTTGACATTATTTTAGTTTGAAATTCTCGTTGTGATCGTAGTGGAAGTGTATCGCAGTTATCGCTGGATTCGAATGACTACTCTATAATTTGCACCCCTTTTATAAGGCTGCACGGATTGAAATTTTCCGGGAAACGCTTCCTTATTGGTTAATTTGTTAATTGATATAAAACAATTGATCGACTCTCTTTTGAAATCGTGGGCGTTGTAGCGAGCATCTATTGAAATGGAGATGCTTTGTTATATCAGATGCTTTGTTATATGCCATTTACTGGCGACGCTGTGAAAACTACGTTGTGTGAAAACTTTCAGTTGATAACTTTTTTGTCTTAGATATTTCCCAGATATATCCATTCAATTTACTTGATCGATCCTATCCTACTAAAACTGCTGTTACTAAATCCGTTTGTTCAAACTTCGCTGCGCCGCTTGGTTTCGTTTGTTACGGGTTCCATGTGAAGTATAACTGAATGGTTTCAACGGATTCGTTTCAACTTGAGTTCAAGTTGAAGAGACGAAACGAACAGACAAAACCGTAGAGACGAAACGAATCCGACGAAACAACTTCAATTCGCTATAGTTTATAAACTGAATCGTTAATTGATGTAGAACAATTGCCCGAGCCTCTTTTGAAATCGTGGGCATTGTAGCGAGCATCTTTTGAAATGGGGAGGCATTGTTACATCCATCTATTGAATTGGTGATGCTTTGTTATATCAGAACCCATTCAAGTTATTTCTATTGAAATTCAGGCAGAGGGAGTGAATTCAATTTACTTCGGCGTCATAGCAACGGCATCATAGCAACGCCATTTTCTCTGGTTTTAGATGCTCTCATGAAAACTACACGCTTACTTCAACCGTTTTCCCGTGTATGAGTCGACGGTAACTTATCGACTCCTATTTGAGTGGTGGCGAATCGACGTATCGCCTAAGTAAACTACACAGCACGCTTCGTTACCAGAATTACCGTTTATTCCCTTTCAAATAAACTACACGCTTACTTCAACCGTTTTCCCGTGTATGAGTCGACGGTAACTTATCGACTCATATTTGAGTGGTGGCGAATCGACGTATCGGCTAAGTAAACTACACAGCACGCTTCGTTACCAGAATTACCGTTTATTCCCTTTCAAATAAACTACACGCTTACTTCAACCGTTTTCCCGTGTATGAGTCGATCGGTAACTTATCGACTCATATTTGAGTGGTGGCGAATCGACGTATCGGCTAAATAAGCTACACAGCACGCTTATAGAATTACCGTTTATTCCCTTTCAAATAAACTACACGCTTACTTCAACCGTTTTCCCGTGTATGAGTCGACGGTAACTTATCGACTCATATTTGAGTGGTGGCGAATCGACGTATCGGCTAAATAAACTACACAGCACGCTTACTAGAATTACCGTTTATTCCCTTTCAAATAAACTACGCGCTTACTTCAACCGTTTTCCCGTGTATGAGTCGACGGTAACTTATTATCGACTCATATTTGAGTGGTGGCGAATCGACTTTGAGTGGTGGCGAATCGACTTTGAGTGGTGGCGAATCGACTAGAAAGTGGTGGCGAAACGACTGGTGGCGAAACGACTTGGTGGCGAAACGACTGGATACCATATAAACACGCACTAAAATCTTTGAAGAGCGTTGTGCCCCATTTTATGCTTAACAAATAGTTCCTAGCAATTGTACTCGGCAATGTCGTCGACGAAATTGGAGCAGAATTAGCAAGTTACAAAAAAAAACTAAAGTTGAGTGTGTTTTCAGCGTAGTGTATTGCATGAACTTAGCTTTACATGACACAAATATATAGACTTTAGACTTAAATCTTAATTAGTTGAATTCGAATGCTTACCTTCTTCGCCGATTTCTCCGGAATTAACTCATCTCATCCAGAGCTGATGTCCTTCAGAACTGAAGCAGTTAGTCGAGCCTTTCTATCAAGAGAATCTTGTTCCATTAGTGGCGATGAAAGGACAGAACTTCGGATGTTTTCTCAGATAAAACTCCACCACGTTCGAAACTGGCCGCCAAAACTAACAGATTTGAGACCAGGGCACCAGGCCTGATTTGATTCCAAATATGGGTAAACTCGGTTTAGTCTCACTCGGCCGACTGAGTAAATACTCATCAGATCAATGCCTTTTCGGGATCAGGGGAGTTTCACGCCGGGCACAAAAGATCGTAAAAAGGCCGAGGTTGAGTGCACACAAAAAAATAAAATTAACACCATTTCTTTACGACTACTCTAAATTTGAAGAAATTTTGACAGATTGTTAACAAAGTGAAAATTCATTTTTTTTGACAATTGTTTATGTATTCTGCCGTTGTTGTGACGTCATGGGAGATGTCTCCTTTTTTGGTGAAATATAACCTTTAAAACATGTTGCAAACAGATTATGTGATCAAAATGGCTTCATGAAATATATTCATTTAGCAAAAATTTGAAGTCTCTACGATAAATATATCCAGAGTTATGGATGATTCACTATTTCTACAGGATTTTTGTCCACGGTATTTGCTTATTAGTTTACTATTTCTATGACGTCATTATCTGTGACGTCAGGCTTCAAGCATAAATCAGACTGCCTACTATAAAAATAGCACTAAAGGAAATACTATGACTTCTGAGTGTTAGACAAAGGTGTTCCGTCGATAAAATTCAAAAAAATCTGAACTCGCTATTTTCTGAGAACATCCAAATATATTAATAACGTCATAATGACGTATACCAAAAATAAGGCTTCAATTCTAATAAGTAAACAAGTCCAAGGACTACAGAAAAGCTGATCGAACAACGTATATATTGATAATTCTACGATATCTCAAGCATGTTGAGGCATGGTTTGAGCATGAAATCGAGGCTAAAGCTATTTTGTTGAATAGAGTGGCTTATGTTTGCCTGAATTCTACAAAAATAATGGATATCACTCATCTCAGCGTTTTGAGTCGTTGGAACAGATTTTGTTGTAAAATATCTATCACGTGACCAGCCACGTGATTACAAAATCTGGAAATTTCATCTCAAAATGGGCCGGTCACACTGCATTTTTAAAGTAACGGTTTCTTGCTTATCTGATTGCACTTCTAGTTGTTTCTAAAGATCTGTTTGGAATGGTTGACCCTGATAGATTGTTAAGGCGAAAATAGAGAAAACAGGTCACGTGACCTGTTCTTGGAACCAGTTTCCCCCAATTTTCTCACCTACAATGGCAAAATGTCAACCATTCCAGACAGAACTTTAGAGACAACCAGAAGTGTAATGAGATAAGCCAGAAATCGTTACTTTAAAAATGTACTGTGACCGGCCCATTTTGAGTTCTTTGTTTTATCAGCTTTAAGGTCACGTGACCACCAAAACACCAGAATATCTAACTTAAAATGTTAAGGCTAATGATTCCTGCCTATTTACCGATTTCTATGGTATTTTATTGAAAAATGACAAAGTTAGCGAATTTAGAGTGTTTTAACAGAATTGCTGAATAAACCATGCCTTAACATGCTTGAGATTTCGGCTGGCCAAACCAGCCTTCTTCAGGTAGATCTTACAAATGAATATTTCACAATGGCAAGTATAAATATCAAGTTTCACCGACATCTCTTTTCTCGATGTCACAGTCATAACATCGAGACTGATCTCTACACCAAACCGACTGATAAACACCAACACCTTCTCTACTCTTCTTGTCATCCTTTACATACTAAAAAAGCTATCCCTTTTAGTTTAGCACTCCGCATTCGTCGCATTTGTTCCACTGACGAAACCTTCAAACTTCGCACTAATGAATTAAAGTCTCACACAAATACAACGTGCTGCTAATATTTCTCGTAACGATACTTTACAGGCTAAACATGCACAAGATTCTAACCGAATTCCTTTCGTCATCACATATAATCCAGCACTACCTAACATTTCATCACTGATTCGTAAACATTCTCACATACTGTTTTCTTCTAATCGTTGTAAAGACGTTTTTGTTAACCTGCATGCCTCTCGTCGCTCACCGCCGTTGCCCTAACCTTCGTGACCTACTTGTCAAATCACAACTATATATACGTAATGTGACTAACAAACCTGCTCTTCCTGATCTGGCTCTTTCCGCTGCGGAAAAAACTGTGCCTAGTAGCTTTAGTGACTATTTTAAGTATGTACATGTATCCAATGTTCACTCCTATCCCACCCGTCAATCTCTAAGTAATGATATATATTTAAAAGCTGTTAAAACTACTCACTATGGACTACGTTCTCTTCAATATACTGGCTCAAAACTTTGGAATTCTTTACCTTCTGATACAAGAAACATAACCTCTCTCGTCTCCTTTCGTAAAAATATTAAACGCTCTGTTTTAGATAATTATTCCTTTGACTAGTCTTGATTTTATGATATTTATTAGATTATAATACTATTACTGAAGAAATACAAACTTACTTTAATGTATTCTCCCTTTAAATATAAGTATTGAGGGTCATCCTCTCGATTAGTTTATGCTATTAGGATGACCCGAACTCAATAAAATAATTATATTAGTTCATATTATATGTTCAAATATTCACATCGTAATGTCAATTCAAAAGTATATTTCCAAATTGTAAACTTATTATTGAGTCAAATAAAACATGATGATGATGATGTGCCACTTGTCCTTACATTAATCATGGCCTCGTTAGCTACACTTTTTCTTCCACCGGGGAAACCCGTTTCATTAAGTCACACATCACTTGTAACACCAGTAACGTTATCTACATGGTACAATGCAATCGCTGCCGCTTACAATACATCGGTGAAACTAAACGACGGCTCAAAGACCGATTTAATGAACACAGACGAGCAGTTGACAAATTTAATATTAAATCTAAACCTACCACAGTTTCTGAACATTTCCTTTCCTGCTCTAACCATTCTAATACTGACATGCAACTTATCCCCTTAGAAATAATTTATTCTTCGCGAGACTCTATTCGTAAAGCCAGAGAGTCATATCTTATCGACATAGCTAAAACTCTCGAACCTCTCGGCATGAACAAACGTGATGAAACTTAATATGTTATCTTGTAGACCCGTGTTCTTATGTTATCTCAAATCCATATTTTTACTTACGTCATTTCCTTTTTCCTCTTATATTGTGTAATCACCTTGATATTTATACTTGCCATTGTGAAATATTCATTTGTAAGATCTACCTGAAGAAGGCTGGTTTGGCCAGCCGAAATATCGTGGAATTATCAATATATACGTTGTTCGATCAGCTTTTCTGTAGTCCTTGGACTTGTTTACTTATTAGTATTTTTGGCTGATCAGATCTCTCCGCAAGATCCAACGTACCACCGACAGAATTGTCGTATACGGTTTTTGCAATTTTTTATTATTCAATTCTAAGCTGTTATACTCAAAAAATCAAAATTCTAAAAAGAACACGTTGTTATCAAAAAAGAGTTTTATTATTGTGCAAAATATGATGTACCAATATTTCGAACTCTAAAAGTTAAAACAAGCGATATTTTCATAAATGGTTTAATTTTATGTTATTAATTTCCCGCCAATTATTGGCGGGAAAATTGCCAAAATTTAAAATTGAATAACTTTTGTTTACCTCTACCAATCGAGAACGGGTTTTCGATTCCTTCATTCTCATGAACAAGAGATTTTAAAAAGATATAATAAAACGTTTTTAGAGGTAATAAAGATTTATAGGGCTCCTGAGGAAACCTATTAGAAATGGACAAATGACGTCGTTGTGACGTCACAATGATGGCTAATTAGCTTAACTTATCAGATTATGTTTTGTTGCCACTCATTTATACACCTACCAAAATTCATTTATCTACGCCGAACACTTTTTAAAATATAGAAACCCCGGCCTTTTTACGTTCATTTGTGCCTGGCGTGTTTTATACCAAAAAAGCACTTCTAACTTTCCTACACAATTGATATGTATCAGATACTTCCTTTGAATATGCGAGACGTATTAGAACCCCGGTTATAATTCGTGCGTACCCTACTTATGCCGCAAAGTTGGGCAACTATTAACCAGACAACGATCGTCAGTGAGGCATCTGCACTTCACGTATTACTAGATTTTTTGCCTAGTAATTAAGTAACAAAATATTTCAAATCTGAAGGATTCCACTGATTTTTCTCGAAGTGTCAGTGGACTCTACAGAAGGGTTGTTTTTACAGTGTAGTGACCATTCTTAAATGTTATTTCAACCATGTATGATTTGGTTATTTCCACCAATTTTTATATCTACAAATTCAACCACTAATCAATTGGTTATTATAACCAATTAAAATTGGTTATAACCACATACATTGGTTGTTTCAACCAGTCCATTTTTACAGTGCACTGAACTCCTAATTAAGAAGTAGCCTGGGGACGATGCTGTAATAAAAGTCAAGCGCTTTTATTAACCGAAACGACTCATAAACTGAAAGTCTTGTGTTCGCGACAGTCTTTACATGACTGATATTTGATTTTGCCTCCACTACACAATTCAGACGTACACAGTTACGTAGGATACTTGGGCATGTTGATCAGCCGAGCCCCAACATCATTTATTCATATACTTTGTCATAGTTACAGATATCGGTTCTTTAACTTTTAGTCTCAGTCTATTTACTACTATTGATTAATTATTGCGACACTGCCGGATACGAAAACCCAAAACCACTATGTGGATTAAACGGGAACGTATACTCCCACCAATGCAGTGCCGCCAACTCTGGGAGCTGAGGTCATCTAAATACATATATTCTGATGTGATTTAGATTAAACTCAGACGATGCTAACCGAGAATGATTCTCTCTTAAAGCTCTTTATTTCTAAGGCTACTCATTAGAAGCCTAATAATAATAAAAAATATTTAAATCAAGGTAGCAGGGCTGACCGTAGACTGAATTCTAACTCCTAACGTTCGTCTACTTATGGCACAATACATTACCCATAATTCTCAGCGCTACTCTCCCCAGGCTTCTGTTCCGTGCCAGCAAAATATTCATTTCTGTGAATTTCGTACCTCAAGTAACATAAATTCCACTTCTTATCATGAATACATAAACCAGCTTCACAGCAGGCTTTACATAAATATTTGTGTCTGTTATGTGGGCAAATGCCGGCTCCATTACATTCTTTACAGAAATATGTTTGTCTGTTATGCGGCCGCAAATGCTGGAACCATTACATTCTGTGCAGAAATATTTTTGTTTATCGTGTAGGCAAATGCTGGAACCATTGCATTCTTTACATACATATTTATGTCTGCTGTGTGGACAAATGCCGGTGTCACAGCGTTTTGTGTTCCCAGCGATTTATGTTCCTAGGGGAGGGGTGGGGGTACACAAATCGCTAGCGTTTTGTGTTCCCTCCGTTGCAAAATGAAATTTAAACCAGAAGACTAAGTGAAAATCATATAATATGTTTTAAACTTGAAAGTCTAACTTTTCTTCAGAATTTATGTATGAAAATGATTTTTGGAAACAATTGGGAACAAGAAACTTTGCCGTGAACGCGTTAACTGAATTTGACCGGATGCTACGTTAGGTCTGGAACTCGTTGATGTTTATGCTAAAAAATATAAATAAATATATTAACATAAATATATGCTTTAATGTTCCTACTCTTAGGTAAAATGACTTGTTTAATGATATATTTAAGTTTGAAGAGTGTTTTATCGTGCATTTGAGTATTTAGAAAGTGGGAACATGAATCGCTAGCGATTTGTGTTCGCGGTTTGTGTTCCCAGCGATTTGTGTTCCTGGGGGATTCGATGTTTCATAATTAATTACTCACATTGGTGATTGATGCCCGGGGGGGGGGGGGGGACTCCCATATAAAAGGGGTAGGGATGCTCGTCGGACATTTTCGATTTGACCCCTAAGAGGTACTAAAATGGGCGTGGCTCAAGCTTATTTTGATCCCTAAAAGATAATAAAAATGTAAATTGATAACAGCTTTTTTGTTCAATTGACACCCGACCCCTAAAAGGTACCGCTTTACATAGAAATGTCTGTGTTTGATGGTGCCTACCCTAAGTGGTACCAAACTCCTGATTTTGACCTCTAAAAGGTACGACGAGCATCCATGTACCCCTCACATAAGGGAGTCCCCCCCCCCCCCCCCCGGGGGATCGATGTATTCACTGTGTTATCATTTCTTTAGCGTTGTCTTGTGTTCCTGAACCAAAAGGATGTCGCACTCTGTATATCATGACGACGTCTTATAATAATTACCAAGCAATAAATGAGTCTGGCGGGAATTAGAATTGAACTCGTGAAAGCATATTTATCGTTACTCCCAACGAGGATACCTCAACTGAGTTAACTAGTTCTTACAAGCGTTAACCTTGGCTATGTAAAAGAGGAAGACTTATTTTCCATGTTTTAACTAGCGTTCTGGAGATCGAATATCGGCTTGGAACACAAAACGCTAGCGATTTGTGTACCCCCACCCCTCCTCCAGGAACATAAATCGCTGTAGTTATTCAAGTGAGTACTTTCGGCTAGTATATTGCAAGGGATTATTATTCTTTGCAACTGTTTAACTATGTTAGGGTAATTTTCTTTCGCCCTTAGTTTTATTTATTCATTTATTTTTGTTTGTTCATAAGTTGTTTTGTTGACTCATATGGCCGAATAGGTTAGAATAATGACAACGGCTATGTTAGGCGAGAAGTTGTTGAAGTTCTGTTATTGGAATATCGAGGGTCTTGCAGGAAAGTTGGATGATAAAGATTTCCGGAGTACGATTGAAAGTTTTGACTGCGTTTCTTTGGTTGAAACGTGGTTAAGTGATGATGTTAATATCGATGGGTTTTATTCGTTTTCGAAATGCAGGAAAATGTCGAATAAGGCACGCAGAAACTCTGGTGGAATTACAATATTAGTAAAGTCTAATTTAAGAAAGGGTATTAAGTTTCTCGATAAGGAGAGTAACGAGGAATTCGTCTGGTGGAAGATAGAGAAAGATTTCTTTGACTTGAAGCGATATTTATTTGTTTGTACAGTTTACATTCCTCCGCAAAATTCCCCTAGAGAAAAAAGATTAGACTGCGACCATTTTGAATTTCTACAAGAGAGTATTTATAAATTTTCTAGACTAGGCGAAGTTACGTTGTGTGGGGATTTTAACTCTAGATTGGGGCGTTTAGATGATTTTGTAGATGACACCACATGTGGTGGTAATCCGGTTGGTGTGACTTGTGCAATTGAACCACGGAAATCGCGAGATAGTCATGTAAATTCGTATAGGAGGTCGTTGTCGGAGTTATGTTGTGGGAATGGCCTGGTTATTTTGAACGGTAGAACGAACGGAGACTTCCTTGGTCAATTTACGTGTTTAATGGGGCTAGCGTGGTCGATTATGTAATCGTCTCCCCTGATCTCTTCCGATTGATAAACCATTTCTCTGTATCAGATATGACAGAGTTTTCGCATCATTGCTTTTTATCTTTTGCTCTCAAGGCCGAACCTAGTGTAGAGAAGGAACATATACTAGATATGTCCCCACTTCCGATGTCATTTATATGGAGTGATGATTGCGAGTCTGCGCTTCGTGAAAGATTTGACAGTGAAAATATTCTTACTGAGATGAATGATATATTTGATTCACCAAGGTCAAGTGATTTAGAAATATATTCTTTGGTTAGTAAGTTCACTAATGTTATAGTTAATGTTTCCAAGAACATTGCCCATGTTAAAAGGGGACAAGCTTCGAGAATTAAACAAAGGTCCAAAATTCAAAAGTCCAAGTGGTTTGACAGGAGTTGCCATTCCTTTAAAAAAGAACTGAAAAATTTAGGGTATCTAGTTTCAAAATATCCTAATGATCCCTTTTTAAGACTTAAAATCTTCACTACAAAAAAGGATTATAAACGTCTTATAAAACGGTTGAAAAGAAACTTTCAAAACGACATGTTAAACAAAATCCAATTAATGGAAGAGAGGAGTCCAAATTAAAGAGTTCTGGAAACTCGTAAACTCGTTAAAATCGCGCCGATCAACAGGGATTTCAGATGATGTATTTGCCGGCAGAGTGGTATAATTATTTCAAAGATTTAAACCGCGTAACATTTACAACTGAGAGTGCCAGTAACGAAGCACATATTGTACAGGATTATCGGTTTTGGGCTGCCAATACTAATGACATTCTTGATGTACCCTTTTCTGTTAAAGAAGTCTGTGATATAGCGAAGCAACTGAAGCATAGAAAAGCGAGTGCTGCAGACTCGGTCAATAACGAAATAATAAAGATCTCTGCATATCGAACAATTGTTGTCGTTCAGAGTAATATTTGGGCCTGACTAGATGTTAGTGAGGCATCCTTTTCAAATTTCGCTATCGAAGCTTCAGAAAACGATTCGATTTTATTAATCGCACTTCCTGTAGCCTATGTTGTATCCGCCTCTCTTCTGCCGGCTCGCTACACTTCCTGAACGTGTTCTAGTATTCGACGATTCGTCCTGCTTTCCAAATATGGAATATATTGACCATATATGGAATATCACAGGGAGCTCTCAGGAACGACACTTTTCTCAATAAATCAGTGTTTGATATGGTGAACGTGTTAGCACCTTACTATGTCAAGCTTTTCAATGCAGTGCTAACGCGTGGTGTGTTTCCTCGAGCGTGGTCGGAAGGTTATATCGTACCACTTCACAAGTCAGGAAGTCGTTTGGATCCTGAGAATTACAGGGGGATCTGCATTAGCAGTTGTTTGGGTAAATTTTTCACCTTAATTATGAATACCCGTTTCAATGCTTTCTTACATGAGAATGATATTTTGAATAAATGTCAAATCGGTTTTCGGCATGGGTTCAGGACGTCCGACCATGTGCTGGTTTTGAAAAGCCTAATTGATTTCTACAAAAGCCGTCAGAAACCATTGTTTGCATGTTTCATCGATTTTAGGAAGGCTTATGATAGTGTGTGGAGAGAGGGTTTATTTTTCAAATTGATTCAATATGGTTGTAGTAGAAAGTTTATACAGATCCTGTTAAGTATGTACTCCTCTGTTAAATCGGCGGTTAAATTATCCCACGGGGTAAATTTCTTTCAATCGTTCATTGCATGGAGTTAAGCAGGGGTGTAATCTCAGCCCCACTTTGTTTAATGTTTTCATAAACGATATCCCGGAAATCTTCAACGCGCCATCTTGTGATTCGGTAACGTTAGGGGATAAGTTTGCTTCATGCAGACGATTTAGTGCTTTTATCTCAGTCAGAGTCTGGGTTAAACAATTGCCTATTTAATTCGAAGGATCGGAAGTTATGCCAAAAAATGGAGACTGAAGGTTAATTTGAAAAAGTCCAAAGTTTTAATTTTCGGTACCAGAGGCCAACGGCGTTTGTATATTAACTCTAACTGGTATCTTGATGGGGATTTGTTAAAATGCGTTGATGAGTATTCATACTTAGGAATAACGTTCCATTATGGTGGCGGCTTCAAACTTGCTCGAAAGGCATTGTACAATAAAGTTTTTGTGTTAGTGCGGGTATTCGCACCCAGACATCAAATAGGGAGGGTGAGGGAATAGGGATGAGAGAAGGGGATAGAGGGGGTACAAATTATCACAGTTGTACATGTAGTTTTGTTTTGAGTGTCAGTGTGGGTATTCGCACAGGAAGGGTGGGGGTGAAGGAATAGGGATGAGAGAAGGGGGTAGAGAGGGTAAAATTGTGACAGTTGTTTTTGTGTACAAGTGCCGGTATTGTTTTTTTTTGTTTTGTGTTAGTGCGGGTATTTGCATCCCGACATCAAACAGGGAGGGTGAGGGGGTACAAATTATCACAGTTGTACATGTAGTTTCGTTTTTGTATCAGTGTGGGTATTCGCACAGGAAGGGTGGGAGTGAAGGAATAGGGATGAGAGAAGGGGGTAGAGAGGGTAAAATTGTGACAGTTGTTGTTTTTGTGTTCAAGTGCCGGTATTGATATCCGGACGTCAAGCAGGAAGGGTGAGGGAATGGCGATAAGAGAGGAGGGTGGAGGGTAATATTGTTGAAGAAACCATAGGTGGAAAACTATGTGGAAAATTGAGGCATGGTAGAAATTAAGGGACAAGTGGATTGAAAAAAATGCAATAAATGATGGTGAAATGATTAAAATATGTTTTTGTATAAAGGAGGAGGGCTATCAAGAAGCGGAAGGACTGGATATCCCAGGACAGGGTGAACACTGGGTGCACTGTGTGAATTATGAATGAAATAATTGGTAGAGAAAACACACAGAGTGAGCCTGGACTAAAGGAAAAGCATGGAAGCAGTGAGCCCGGAGGAAAAATAGATAACTAATTAAATGAAAGCAGTGTATCTTGGTGTTACTGAAAACAGGGTAATAAGTGGAAAAAATGATAAATGAAGATAAAATGTGTAGGTAACACAGAGGAAAAAATAATGAAATAAGTGACGTGTATGATCAAAGGTAAATGTGTAGTTGGACATAAAAGTGGAAATGTATCCGTAGTCAACAGAAGGGGAGAATAAACCAATGAGGGGTTGCCTAGGCCTGGGGAGAGGAGGAACTTTGATTGTTGTGGAGGAATGTGGAAATTGAGAAATGCCAAATATTAGGGCCGGGCCGGTTACGGGATTGCTCAATATGTAAAGTCGTACTTATGTGGGAGAATATAAGGGAATATATCGGAAGAAAACGGTCGTATAAAACGAAGACGAAAGCGGAATGAAAGGAGTGGGGAGGGCAAACTGTGTGTAATTAGTACGGGGTCGTAAAATGACGAAAAATAACGAAGGTGGCTAGCGGTAGATAACAATGAAAGACTGTGAACCGGGAAGGGGGCATGAATATAATATAATAAATAGATACATAAATAAATAGATAACGAAGATATTAATAGCTAAAGGGATGGGGACCCTAGTGAGCTCATAGGGGATAGAGCAAGTCCAATGTGAGTCCACCATATCCTATATAGCAATCTCTTCAGGGGCGGGATGCTATACAGAAAACACTGCAGCTTGGAGGGGAAGCCGAGAAAACTGAGGGAATAGGTATAATGAACCGAGGGGAGTAGTAGAGGGGAGGAAGGGGGATGTGTAGAACAGAAAGTGCCGTGGAGAGGATAGCTGCAGGGTTTAACGTGTTTCGCGCGGGACCAGGACAGACAAGAAGAAAAACAACAAATACGGTTATATGGAGGCCGGTAAGGGGCGAAGAGTCCCAGGGATTTGGCCAGTTTTCTGGTGGGGTTTTTCACCTTGGCGCTATACATAATTATTTGTATCACTGTCGACGTTGAGTGGAGAAAGGGAAGGAATCTCGCGGTGAGGGCAAATAAAACTAGTACATATTGATGTGTGATTGGATGTTATATTGTGGGGGGGTGATGAATTTGACAGTTCTCGCTGCGATAAAGACCAGATCGAGAGGGTGCGGGGGCCGGGGCGGGGCACAAGGTGGCAAAACAGTATGCTCCGCTGGCCAAAAGAACGAAGGCTCTGCTATGAAATGCAAATAACCGAGGGCTATAACTTTTTTAGTAAATAATTTTATAACTTAGTAAACTCGAAGAGAATTGCAAATAAAGAAAACTTAAACCTGTAAAAGTCCAAGGCTTATCTTTTAAGTAGTTATCTTATTTTTTGACAAAACAGTTCACTTGAAGCAGAAATCACGGTATGTGCCTGTTGTTTCATTTCAGTTTTCGCGGGAAACTGGGGGCGCGCTACCCTAGTTGCCGGTTGCCAGGGGTTCGAGTTCGAGGAGCGAAGCTTTCTTCCCCAGGCCCCTCTTAACTCTCTTTCGAGCCTCTGGAACCAACCAACATATCCTCGCTCTAGAATTACCAATAATCAGTAATTGGCTTTTGCTCTTCAATTATCAATAATCGCTAATTCTAGAACGCAAATTAAACAATGACATTCTTAAAACCAGTCAAGGATAAAGATAAACAATTGTCCAAATCCGAACGGCGGTAGACGCGCTTAGTGTAGTGGTCACGACGTCCGCACTACACGCAAACGGTTACGCGTTCGAGCCGGAGTAGGAGCGCTCAAAAAATATTTTACTCTCGTTTACCTTCTCTTCTTGTTTATGCGGGTATCAGCGGCCATCCCGAGGGGGCGCCCCCCGGGCAACCCACGGGCAACCCAGGGGCTTAGCAGGGGATTTGTAGCAAAAACATGCCCCACACGCGGAGCATTAGAGCGCTTTTGCATTTTCGTCAAAATACCCCGGGGACATACCCACGGGGTTTGCACGTAATCTGCTGTCTCAACGTTCAGCGGTTTTCGCCACAGGACACGTTCTTTGATTTCTTTGTCCTTGAGGTAACAAGAGGTAAGTCATTCAAATTAAGAGATTAAATTAAGCCATCCACTGTCGGAAGACAGAACAAAGGATAATATTTGTATGAAACTATTAAGATTTTTGACACTTCTAAAACGTTTAGCTTCTAATACTTATAATACGTTGCCCAGGTTGCCCCAGGGGTGGGGTTTTTTGTCACAATTTTCTGCCCCACCCGAGGGGTTTTTATAGCATGTATTTGTCATGGCTGCTGTGACAAATGGCCCTGGGTGCCCGGGGGCCGCCCCTCGGGATGACCGCTGATACCCGCATTACTTGTGAACCCTAGCTCTAGGTGAGTGAGAACTCGTCGTTTACCCGTGAACTCGTCCGATGGTTAGGGTTCGTTTTGTGGTTCGGGTTAGGATTTGTCTTAGAATTAATGAATGTTTAATTTGCGTTCTAGAATTAGCGATTATTGATAATTGAAGAGCAAAAGCCAATTACTGATTATTGGTAATTCTAGAGCGAGGATACGTTGTTCTCACTCACCTAGAGCTAGGGTTCACAAGTAATGCGGGTATCAGCGGCCATCCCGAGGGGGCGGCCCCCGGGCACCCAGGGGCATTTGTCACAGCAGCCATGACAAATACATGCTATAAAAACCCCTCCGGTGGGGCAGAAAATTGTGACAAAAAACCCCACCCCTGGGGCAACCTGGGCAACGTATTATAAGTATTAGAAGCTAAACGTTTTAGAAGTGTCAAAAATCTTAATACTCAAGCATATTAAGGCCTGACTCGTCTGTTAATTTGACATATTTATATTTAAAGGGAGGCTTCCATCCAATCTTTGTGAAACTCGGTAGGCTGTTTGTTATCGGTATTTGTAACAATATGAACTACTTGTATCTTTCAAAGTGGTGTCACGTGACTTGAAAATGACTGTTAACGGTTAAAACCTTGGGACAAAAACGGGGTACGGAAAGTGAACTTAAATGAATCTTTTTTCTTCATTCTTACAAATCCAAATTTTCCTGTGTAAACTTCCCCCATTTCAAAGAACTCGTTTTATGACGTCATCAACTAGGGAATGTCACGTGACACTAAAGGAGACTTCCATCTGATTAAGAAAGTCAAATATGAGGTATTTTCATATTTTGGACAACTTACATATAAATATATCGACAGATAATTGAAGATCTTTAAAATCTCTGCTGGGGGTCTGTTAAGGCCGAAAATCCAGGCCTTAAGTTACTTGAGTAGTTTCATACAAATATTATCCTTTGTTCTGTCTTCCGACAGTGGATGGCTTAATTTAATCTCTTAATTTGAATGACTTACCTCAAGGACAAAGAAATCAAAGAACGTGTCCTGTGGCGAAGACCGCTGAACGTTGAGACAGCAGATTACGTGCAAACCCCGTGGGTATGTACCCGGGGTATTTTGACGAAAACGCAAAAGCGCTCTAATGCTCCGCGTGTGGGGCATGTTTTTGCTACAAATCCCCTGCTAAGCCCGTGGGTTGCCCGGGGGCCGCCCCCTCGGGATGGCCGCTGATACCCTCCATAAACAAGAAGAGAAGGTAAACGAGAGTAAAATAACTTTTGAGCGCTCCTACTCCGGCTCGAACGCGTAACCGTTTGCGTGTAGTGCGGACGTCGTGACCACTACACTAAGCGCGTCTTCCGCCGTTCGGATTTGGACAATTGTTTATCTTTATCCTTGACTGGTTTTAAGAATGTCATTGTTTAATTTGCGTTCTAGAATTAGCGATTATTGATAATTGAAGAGCAAAAGCCAATTACTGATTATTGGTAATTCTAGAGCGAGGATATGTTGAACCCACCTAACCCCCTCCTGTATCCGCCCCAGGTGCCTGTAAGTGATTGCAGCACAAGGCTGATTTTTGGACGAACGTTCAAAGAAGGCACTTATAGGCAAATCCTTGTTTACGTTTTTTCCTCATTAGCATACATCAAACTTCAAGTGACGTACATACAAACAAACAGAGTCCATAAATCGAGACATTGTCACACTTGATAATCATCGAAAATTTAAGAGTGATCAGCCCCCATGGTTGTTTCAGGTCTCGTTAGAAATTCAGAGTTCAGAGTTCGGCGATTACAAAGTTTAAAATTCTCTTTCAACTGATGTAGTCTGTTTGTTTGTAGCTTGAAGTTTAATGTATGCTAATGAGGCAAATTTTAAGTAATGACGTCACCAAGGATTCGCCTATATATTAACTGAAACTGAGACGAAATATGTTGCGTGCGCACTCTGGAGCTTTGCAAGCACATGGCCATGATATAAACATCACACACGATGAGCTGCAAGAAAAGACTATCTTATTTCCCTTTCCTGAACCTCAATTACTAAACTAGCTTTTAAACAAATGTAAGTGACAATAAACCTGGAGTAGCGCTATCTAATTCATACACTCTCTCTTACTGTTTTTGTTAGGGGGCGCGCTTATTCGAGGAGGGCGCCGCTATTCAAGAAGGGCGCTTAATCGAGGGAGAGCGCTTATTCGAGGAAATACGAAATATGAAACCAAGAGAAAATGAAGTATTAATTTAAACATTTTATTGCATAAGCTTTTTCGGGCAATCTGATTGCCTCATTTAGCACAGGAATACTTTGTTTTCCATATATAAATGCAAGGTTTATACGCCATCAAGCTGAAGCCATTCCATTGAGCACCTAGTACAAGCACAGGAAGCCCAAGCTCTGTTTATGTAAATTTAACAGAGCTTGGGCTTCCTGTGGTACAAGGTGTGCGCATGTTTGTGCTTATTTTTCCCTCGGATTCTTTGACCAAAAATGTAGAACCTGATGATAATATTTTAGTAAACGATATTCCCTCTTAATATGGCAGTTTATTCTTTGTCAGCAGTGTATGTTATTCGCCTACGTACGTTTATGGCCGGACTCGCATTTGTAAATAGTAGGGAATAAGCTGTCATATTACGGAGAGGATCGTTAAATGAATTTTTACAACAACGTTTTGTATAACTGCTCAGTTTCTCCTTTTCTGACTGGTTAATTAGCAATGGAAATAAGAGGACATACCACGGAAGGTTGAGGGTTCGCTCGCGCAATGTCGATTGCGTGATCGCGCTCAAGAATCACTTTAGAGATTTGGCACCGCAATTTCCCAGCGGGAGACCCGCAATTTTCCTGCGGGGGAGTCGTCTTCAAGGCCCTCAACAATTTTGACCATTTGACGCAAAACATGGCAAATTAGAGGACATACTACTGTAATCTATCGTAAATTTGTTAAAGAACGGCTCCTGTTGCTTTACTAATAGGTATAGAACACCTTAGTATGTCTAAAGGTCATATAGCCACAGTTACAATTTTACTTTAACATTATTTCTTACTTTTTGAACAACTTCAAAGAAGGTTTCATTGAAGTTTTCAAGACAGAAACGCGTTATGGTTGGCAAGTGTTCCGGTTTAGCCAAGTCTGCGTGTGGCAATGAGTCAACTTAATAGTTCCTAGGCTCTCGCGTGCTGGGTTAAGAAACGGACAAACTAGGCCGTGCCGGAAGCCTGGGGCGAGCGCGTCTGAGTGGTGATGTCACAGGGATCCCATGGCCAATCCACACCGCGGCAAAACGGTATGCTCCGCTGGCCAAAAGAACGAAGGCTCTGCTCTCAAATACAAATTACCGAGGTTTCAACTTTTTTAGTAAATAATTTTATAACTTAGTAAACTCACAATGAATTACAAATTAAGAAAACTTCAACCTGTTAAAGTCTTAGGCTTAGCTTTTAAGTAGTTTTCTTAGTTTTTGACAAAACAGTTCACAAATGAATGCTTTTAAGCAGAAACGTTAAAATCACGGCATGTGCCTGTTGTTTCATTTCAGTTTTCGCGGGAAACTGGGGGCGGCCGCGCGCGGACAAGAAATAGCAAATACGCATGCGCGTGACGTTTTGCCGCGGTGTGTGGCCAATCATGCAGAAAAATACCAACCAGAATGCCTGGGACTAGGCTGGTTATGAGTATTTAGTTAAATAACAGTGTGACTGATTCAATGTTTGTATGTGTTAGCCGCAGTCTTGAATGCTTACTGAAATATGTGTACAATGCACGAGACAACATTTATTGATCACAGCTGGTTAACCACAACCTCGCTGTGTCTATCTTCACTTCAGTTCTTCTGTCTTTCGCGGTTCAACTAGCTACTGGTCAGTTAAAACCCCCGTTTGGGGGGGGGGGGGGGCACTCTAATAACAGGGTTCCGTTTTGAACCTAATTCCGATTTCCGGGTCCGGAATTTTCGTAAAAATATATCGAATTCCGGTTTAGGCAATCAGATTGTTAGATTTATTAGGTTATAGACGATGCAGAAAACAGACAGAAGTATTTTTATTTGCAGAATGATCAAACAGGGAGAACTCCGGGATCGTTTTCACAATAACTTAGAAATCCGGGTTTTGGAGTTGTGAGCTATTTTTTCTCGTAAAACCGGGTCCGGTACTGGATCCCATAGTCGTACATACCCCCTCCCCTCCCCCTCGGGGCGCAGTAAACTAGGTCTAATTCTATGAAGTAATTTGCTTCTGGGGACCTGTAGATGAACCGGCAGTTAGGATCACAGGATCGCTACTTCTTCTGTTCATGGCTAGTAGGACTTCTTCCAGATCCAACTCCGCCTGGGACAGACGAACCTTCTTCACGAATTGCTCCGATAGGCTTTTATCATTCCCATCATCTTCATCAAGGACTATGAACCTGGTCCCAGATTGTCGCATTTCCGGTTCCAGTTCTCTTCCGCGTACCACAAACACGCCGATGGTCTCTTTCGTGGTTGTCTGCCTTCTGCCTGGGGCGCTGTGGTCACCGGTGTTCTCATGGACGTAAGCGCCTGGAATTTCACTGTCCTCCAGACTCCACTGGGAAAGAAGGACTTCCTTATCACTCTGCTTGGTTGCGCGCTGTTTACTAGCACTCATTTTTCTAACGCATGGAACGCTAGTCTCAGATGTTTGTTCCGTCTGTGACAATAATAATAATAATAATAATTTATTGACTTATATTGCGTTATTTACATTTTCTGATCAAAAGCGCATTACAACATATCCTATAATAAATCTACTTAAAATTTATGGAAAATTGATTTACAACATGGCTTGATAAATAAATAAATAAATAAATAGACGAATGTTAAAAACGGAATAAAACTACCTCATTGTATAAAATTACATATTATGAATATTATCACTAAAAACAAGTCTAAAAGATAGGTCTTAATACTGCGTTTAAAAGAGCCAAGTGATTCGATGTCACGTATGTGCGCGGGCAAGCTATTCCACAATGTTGGTGCTGCCACCAAAAAGGCTCTTGCCCTTTGGGTATTCCAGAAGTAGACTGTCATGCGATCTGATCAGGGCGTAGTGAGACTTTTGTCTGACTACAATCAGATTGCTTATATAAGATGGCGATAGCCTATAGGATCTTAAAATTAATACGCGATTGTACTGGTAACCAGTGCAGAACTTGTAGTACCGGAGTCATATGCGAATATTTCGCTGTATTTGCAATCAGTCTTGCTGCTGCATTCTGTAATTTAGAAATGTGTGATTTTGGCAAATTATACAATAAATTATTACAATAGATGGGTTGCACATGACGTCACGGCGGCCATGTTGGTGTACCTGTAACAATAGATTCTTCGTTAGCTTCTTTTGTTAAGTACACCAACGTGGCCGCCATACCCTTTGAACCTCTGGAGATTGAGTGCAATAATAATCAAGACGACTTGTAATAAAAGCATGTACTAATGTGAGTAGACTGTCACGAGATAAGTATTTTTTTTATACGCCTGATATTATATAAGTGAAAGAAGGCAGCGCTACAGGTCTTATTGATATGATTTTCATACAAAGCTTGAAGTCAAATCAAGCTCCAAGATTTCTAGCATTTGTGACGGGAGTTATTTCAATATGACTCTACCGCTTCGACTGATTCCTTTTTGGACGGCGCGACCGACTGGTCGACTGTGGGCGATGCAGCACTGATTTCACTGCTAGCGCTTTCTTCAGGCACGTCTACGGATTTAGGATCTTGTATGTTGGTATCTTGCTCTAACGACTGGGAAAGTCCAGCTTCCTGGGTTAAATACACGTTCTCATTCTGAGTTGGAACACCAGTTTGTTCCTGTGACGTTCCCATCTCCAAAGTGGCGGGCGACAAGAGCTCAGCCTGGCTATCCGCAAGTGTTGGAGCGCAAAGTTGACTTCGCTTCACCTCAACCTCAATGGTTTCACAGCTTGAATCTGACCGGGTTACCTTACCCCTCGAGGGCTTCTGGAATGAGATAAACGCTTAGCATTAATTAATTGAGAACACCTTTAATACAACTTAATCCTGCAGGGGCCATGTTGAACTGATCCCAGGGCTCAGTTGTTCGAAGCAAGGATATATGTTGGATTCAATCAAAACGTTTTCGTTGTCAAAACGAGTCTCGATTTCACAAAAACTCGGCTCGATATCTAAACGAGTTTAAAACGAGTCTCGATTTTGGATCGATTTTTATACAAGTCGGCTCGATATCTAACGTGTCTCGTTAATTTTCAAAACGTGTATCAATTTCAAAACACAGTATATTTCGATAAATAGTCCGATTGTGGGCTGCGTCTAGAGACTAATTATGCATTCAAATCTATGGATTCTGATTGGCTGAATTTCGGACCTGAATTTCTGCATTTGATTGGCCCATGCCATAAAAATACAGCAAATCAGAAACTGGCATCCAGCATAGTAGTCATGTAATTATGTTAATTAATTGACAAATGGGCTCAAGCATCGATTTCCGTTGAAATATAATAATCCCCGGGAAGAATCGGACAATCTTTGGACTAGGCTCATGCAACTGAATTAACTTTGTAATTGCGTTCGACGAAGGAGAACGCCATCCTAATCTGGTGTCAATTGGGCTCCCTGTGTCTCACAGGCAAGAGAAATCGAGAATTTTGTTGTGGTCGTGTATCTTATTTTCGCCATTTTGAATAAATTAACCTCGTTCTGGCGCGTGAAAATGCGTACGCGATCGTTTGGAGTCGTTTCGTTTGCTGTGCTTTGGTTAACTCGGTAAGTAATATAATGTTTCTTCAATCAAATGCAATATTGTCTAAAAAGCGTGTACTACTTCTGGGCCATTTCCAAAACCCCATTCTCGAGCTACAACAAGCATATACAGTCAGTGTTTATATTACAGCCCAAAATGCTTTCCTTTATCTCAGCAATTTGATGACCCGCTGCATCCCTTGTTATACCACAGGTAACCCAAGCTCTGTAAGTGACTTTATTTACTAACATTTGTATGGATTTTGTTTAGTCACTAATATTGAATCAAAGCGACAATACTTACAGCATGTGTTTATTTGTCCATGGGCTGTGTCTAGTTGTAATTTCAGCGTTTTTAGGCAAGTTTTGACTCCATAGTTAGCAGAACTGCTGGGGTCAAAACTTGCCGAAAACGGGTTACCTGTGGTTATACAAGTTGTATAACTTATTTATAGTGAAAACATTCTGAACTTTACACCCACAATAGAGTCAGTCTGTTAATATCAACAGTGTAGTCCAGAACACTGAAGCAATCTTTAAGTCTCCAAAGGGTTATGTTTGTTTTACCACAGGTAGCCAAAACATTATGTCGAACGCACTTTAATAATCTATGATTACTTCTAGTTATTTGGAAGCTTTTTGCGGGATTAGGAAATGAAAACTAGTTGGACCCGTATACTACAAATAGTTTTGTAATGTGTTAACAGATGTTTAGACCATGCCTCTTTGAAAGCTTTTATATTAAGTGAAAATATTGTATACCCCGCGTGATTTAGCCTGTTCACAGGCCAAAAGAAGAGGAGGACTGGGGTAGAGAGGGAAAAGGGAGGGGGGAAAAGAAGAGGAGGACTGGGGTAGAGAGGGAAAAGGGAGGGGGGAAAAGAAGAGGAGGACTGGGGTAGAGAGGGAAAAGGGAGGGGGGAAATGAACAGGCTACGCGTGATTAGACGAACGTGCTTTGTAGAGTTATTTTAGTTTTTGATTGAGAAATATAGTTTACGCCTTGACCGTTTCCATGTGTGCTACAGGCAGGCATGTAGCAACTCGTACCGTTTTCTACCAAATACACACTTTTAGTGATGGGTATAGCCCCAAGTTGGGATTTAATTTTGGCATAGAATAAAAGCATTTCGGCCTTATATGGTTAACAAATTAAGACGCCGAGAGGATCCACAGCTATTTTGGCCATGTTATGACGAAAATCATTGTCAATATTAGGACAGACACATAAAAAACTAACTTCAATTTGTTAATTTTACAACAACAAAACACTTTTAGCTTCAAGCGAGTGTGTACAAACTGCCTTTCGAGTCGAAAAGTCCAAAACGTAAACACGTCTTTCTGCTTTCTTTCTACATAATCTACTCTAAACTGTTTGTTTCTACTTAAGAACGTTATGTAAATATCCTGAATAAGAGATTTTAATCACGAACGACAATTTCTCAGTTCTAGTTCTAAAAGATCGGTAGAACTTGTCACAAAGTCGATCACAAATTAGCCGAAAATGCTTTGTTCGACTCGAGAGAAAGCTCAAATTTTGACAAATGGCACCACACAAGGAAGTTTGACTCACCGATTAACTTTTCCCAGTGATGAAATGCTTTTAAAATCCTCATTTTCTTGATTTTTGGAACAGATGTGTACACAACCTGAATTCACAAATCTCTGCAAAGCTTCGAAAGCCGGCCGCGCGTCTGTTAAATTTTTTACAACAACCGCCAATTTTCTCGCAATCTGATTGGCTAATTTTCATATGCAATATTTTAACAGACGCGCGGCCGGCTAGCGGGCTTTGCAGAGATTTGTGAATTCAGGTTGTGTACACATCTGACTGATCTGTTCCAAAAATCAAGAAAATGAGGATTTTAAAAGCATTTCATCACTGGGAAAAGTTAATCGGTGAGTCAAACTTCCTTGTGTGGTGCCATTTGTCAAAATTTGAGCTCTCTCTCGAGTCGAACAATGTATTTTCGGCTAATTTGTGATCGACTTTGTGACAAGTTCGACCGATCTTTTAGAACTAGAACTGAGAAATGGTCTTGAATTAAATACATAGTCTTCTAGTTCGTGATTAAAATCTCTTATTCAGGATATTTACATAACGTTCTTAAGTAGAAACAAACAGTTTAGAGTAGCTTCGGTATTTTTCTAGAGTTCGGGAAAGCATAAAAACGTGTTTACGTTTTGGACTTTTCGACTCGAAAGGCAGTTTGTACACACTCATTTGAAGCTAAAAGTGTTTTGTTGTTGTAAAAAACAAATTGAAGTTAGTTTTTTATGTGTCTGTCCTAATATTGACAATGATTTTCGTCATAACATGGCCAAAATAGCTGTGGATCCACTCGGCAAAGACGCTTCGTGGATCCACAGCTATTTTGACCATGTTATGACGAAAATCATTGTCAATATTAGGACAGACACATAAAAAACTAACTTCAATTTGTTAAATTGCATATGAAAATTAGCCAATCAGATTGTGAGAAAATTGGCGGTTGTTGTAAAATAAAGAATTTCAAATATTAGGAAACCAACTCTTAGAAAATAACCAAAATGGTAAGAACACTCATGAGGTGCTGTCTGGCTGGACCATACAAATAGAGGCCAGTTTCAGGGTAAAATTAGGAAAAAAGCAGAAGAAGAAGAGCATATGTATAGCTATAGTGGAAGAAATAAAATAAAGATCCCTCTGGTCACTCCCTAACAATATTTTGTCCACGGACATTATCTGATCCAAGAAGAGAACTGTGAGCTTCGAGGATCGGATAATATCCAAGGACAAATATCAGGGCATATTTCGACGCCACAATGTAGGTTATTGTTGTTATCATCCTTCAAATATTTTTTTTGACGCGCGCTAATATACGCTCATGGGGGACGTATTCGCTGATATTTCCCACTCGCGGAGAGAAAATATCGGGTCATGTACGGGCGAAAATAAGACGCGTCTTACATACGACGCGAACTGCTCGTATATTTAAATAGCACAAAATTGCTGTTCTTATCTAAGACGCGTCTTATGTAAGAACAGGGCATTTAGCTGTTCTTAAATAAGACGCGTCTTAGATAAGACGCGAACACTCTCATTCTCTTCGCGTCTTAAAGTGCAACTAACCCCTTTTGCAATTTTTATGCATACGAATCTTTCAAAGGTTTTGAGTACTTCTGCGAAGAATTTTTTGGCTTACAGATAATACTCTATGTTCTATGCTTGTTTGAAATGGTGAAATTTTGACCTTTTCTGACCCATGACCGCGTAAGAAAAAGCCTGGGTCGATTCTTGATCTTACGTCACCTCATTAATGCATTATTCTCCATGGCGGCTTTCTATCACAACAACATCGATATATAGAGAATATACACAGTCTGTGAGTTGTTACTAAAGAAAACAGTTATTTTAGAGTAAATGCTAAATATTTATTCAAATTATTGCAAAGTCGAATGAGTTGGATGACGTAAGATCAAGGATCGACCCAGGCTTTTTCTTACGCGGTCATGGGTCAGGAAAGGTCAAATTTTCACCATTTCAAACAAGCATAGAACATAGAGTATTCTCTGTAAGCCAAAAATTTCTTCGCAGAAGTACTCAAAACCTTTCAAAGATTCGTATGCATAAAAATTGCAAAAGGGGTTAGTTGCACTTTAAGTAAGACACGAACAGTATGTGCGCATGCGTGATGCCACACACGGAGCCCAATAACAACAACAAAGCCCTTGGCGCCATTGCGTTTGACTGCCGAACGCAGATTGTTGCCAAAAAGACGTGAACCCATTTATACGTATCCTTCGCGTCTTATGTAAGACACGAACGTATAAATGGTCCAATTCGCGTCTTATGTAAGACGCGTCATATTTTCGCTCGTATAAACGGCCGGCCTATTCAACCAATCACGCGCGAGAAAAATATTTGATGGGTTATAATCAGCGATATCCAATGTGCCGCGTGCGCATTCCATTTGTTTTCCCGCCAAAATACTGCGATGCAGCGCGCGCCAGGTGTATTGTTTCATTCATCCGAAGAATCGCCAACGAGACGGCATTTTGTTTACAACCTAGGAACGCTTGTTTTCATCATTCGTCACTATTTCCTAATTATTCCATTTTCAAAGCTCTACTCGCTTGAAATTGTATCTTTCTTCTAACATAGTACTGATAATACGCTTAACTATGATGCTGGTGCACCCCCGAGGGGGGTCTTCAAGGTAAAAAGGGGTGACCGTCGGAAAACCTCGGAAAATACCCTAAAAAATACCAAACCGTAAAATGTACCTCATGGTCTAAAAATCACCCGGCCTGAAAATGGATTTCGCTTGGACAACCCCTAAAAAATACTAAATCGCCGATTTCAATCCCTAAAAAATACGACGATCACCCCTACCAGTCGAATATAGGAAGAGGCAAGTACTAGTACTCGCTTCCAAGATTTGATAAATAATAAATAAGAGAGAAAAAGAGTCCGTGCTGTATGGTGATTAATGTAATCCAACTGATTGTTTTCTAAATCACGAGATAAGTGAGGTAATAAAGGTATGTTAATATTTCTTTGAGTTGTTTAGCCTGGGAAACCAGCCGACTCTATGAGTTGTTCTGTTCAATGGGCCTGATGCAGGACTGCAATCACGTAGTTGTACTAGGTGGGAATTTTTTTAATGTATTTAAAAGTACTTATACGAGGGCGGTAGTGTTATTCGCAAAACCTATTTGTAAATGCTATTTTTCACCTCCAATCAATTGTCGATCTTTCTAAAACTGCGTTTTTGAAGATAGTTTGCCATCCAGCATTCATGGCAACGCCTTTTCCATAAGGATCACGAGCTCAATTCATTCGTTAATGAAGTATTATATCAGCACGTGACTGTATTATATCAGCACGTGACTGTATTATATCAGCACGTAACTGTATTATATCAACACGCGACTGTATTATATCAGCACGTGACTGTATTATATCAGCACGTGACTGTATTATATCAGCACGTGACTGTATTATATCAGCACGTGACTGTATTATATCAGCACGTGACTGTTTCCTGCAAAAGGCCTATTGTTCTGTCTCAAAATAACGATTGATATTTGGAAAAAAATACGAGTTAGCGTGCGCTGGAGGTCAGTGAAAATGATTATTGGTCAGTGAAAAGTCAGGGATTTAAAGATGGCTGCCGTGTGGTTAAGGTGCATTTATAAATATACATTTAACCGTAGTAATAGATACAGAATGAGTGTCCGGCTCTAGTTTGTAAATCCGATAAAACACGGACACGAATTCTGTACATGGCTTATCAATTAAACCGGCTCTAGATGTAATAGTCATGTTTTTCAGTTCTTTTGGTGATACGACCTATTTCGGCCGAGAAAATCGAAGCAAACTTTTATGTAAATCTGGAAGAATCTATATCAGATTTCAGATGTCCTATTACGCATTCATTGCCTTTGTTTTTACTTCATGAATTATTAATGAGTAGGAAGCCATGGGGATCAGTACGATGAAGGGGAACGGGTGGATGAATGTATATATAGATATACAGACTGACTGTCAGTTAGACAGACAGATAGACTGATAGATAAATATAGCCTGTTCGTTTTGTTTGTCTCTATGAATTTTCAGTCAGTTGACCTCACTTTCACGTTAGTGACCTCCCTTTCATGTTAGTGACCTCGCTTTCATGCTAGTGACCTCGCTTTCATGTTAGTGACCTTGCTTTTATGCTAGTGACCTCGCTTTCATATCTGTCCCAATCCTACGCAGGCAGGCTCAATAAATAGATAGACAGACAGACAGATAGGCAAATAGACAGACAGACAGACAACTTGATAGATAGATAGATAAACAGACAGATAAATATATTTAATAAATAGATGTACAGATAACGTTAATATGTGATGTGATGTACTTCACGAGACGCAGCCAAAGCCGGATATGACTGTTATAAAAAATATATATTTTATTTGTTATAGCAGGCTGAGTATAACAGCTGGTGGTGGCCTGCTTTTACTCCTCACACACTCCCCACTACATTAACGATTTTGGACACACTACACTCGACTCACGGTTGATTTTTACGGAGGGAGGAAAACCGGAGAACCCGGAGAAAAACCCTGGAATGCAGATAAAGAATCAACAACAAACCTAACTCACATATACGGTGCCCAATTATATACATTATACATGGCCATCGACCAATCAGAGCGCGCGTTTCATACTGTGTACATGCATGTGTTGTATAAAGATATATAGAAATAGATAGATAGGTAGATAGATAGATAGGTATAGATAGGTAGATAGGTATAGATAGGTAGATAGGTAGATAGGTAAATAGGTAGATAGGTAGATAGGTAGATAGGTAGATAGGTAGATAGGTAGATAGGTAGATAGGTAGATAGGTAGATAGATAGGTATAGATCATGATAGATATATAGGTAGATAGATAGATAGATAGACGGATAGACAGACAGACAGATAGATAGATATATAGATAGATAGAGTAGAATCATAATAATCATAATAATCTTGCATGGCTAACATCCATACCTTGCACATACGTATCAGGTTCTGTACACAGAGTATGACAGCTACGAGGGCGACGATCATCGAAACTAGTTCGAAGATGAATACCAGCACATTGATGCCGACCCGTGTGTTGTACTCGGCGCCAGGTCTGTAGTAGTCACACGCGGATGTTGTGCAGCCGCTCGTTGTTTTAACGAAGGGATACGATGCATTAGAAAAGACGATGATGTGGTAAATGAGCGCAAAGCATGCTATAATAAAGCATACAATACACAGGCACAAATATGCCACAACCTATCGATGAAATAAATGAGAATTATTTGTTAATAGAACTTTCACAGTCGATAGCCTCGCTCCAGGCTTCTCCACAGCCATGCAAAGTACCCGTATAATTTCGCCGGTGAGGGAGTACCCTGGGGATGATTACATTCACGTTTGCTTCACTGGGGTTTCTTAGCAGCGAATATAGATTGACCTCACAACTCTCCCTACCCCTGACAGTAAGCCTGATTTACGCGACAAGAGTGCCAGTCCCAAACTTATCGGCTCGCGGGGCCAAATTTAAGAGTGCCGATCCTAAAACGAATGTCGTCATTGTAAATAAATTGGGGCTTAAGTCACTGTTTAAACTAAATAGGGGAGGAGCTTACTGAAATATCGATGAGCCTGCTGCATGCGGAGTAAATCCCTAAACTAATATTTGCTCTCTGTACACAAGGATCCCAAATAACTGCAGAACATAATTGTGAAAAATGTAAGAGATACTCTTAGAGGGTCTGAATGGGGTTAACTGACTACTGACAAACGGCCTAAAAAATAACTGACAACTGACAAATGATGATATTTTTACTGACAACTGACAACCGAAAAATAACTGACAACTGGCAAATTTGGTCTTTATGGGTCAAACACTGTAAATTTTCTCTAGTAATGATTAACTAGGGCTAACTGACAACTGACAAATGGCCAAAATTTTAACTGACAACTGACATGTAGACCCCCCCATTCAGACCCTCCTCTTAGTATAGTGTAGTTGGTAAAGGAGAATACTCGTACCAGTGCTTGGCGTGGCCTACATCGACGCCTGTCCGGTCTGAATACGCACGCGATGCCAACAAGGCCAGTAATAATGTACTGAGAATGACAATTTGAGGAACTGAATAAGCATGTAAATTTGTTAATTATATTCATACATATGTACCTCTTTATTAAACGCGCTTGCTCGGTCCGTACTGGAAGTTATGGACCGAAGCGAGTGTAATAAGATAAAAATAAAATAACTAAATATTGTATTTGTTGTAGCAGGCTGATTATAGCATGCAACTGCTACTTTTAAAATCGACTTTAGTTGCTTATACTAGTGTACAACTGATGTGGGCCTTCTTTTACTCCTCGAACACTTCTCACTACATTAACAGTTTTGGATATACAACCGGCTCGACTCACAAGTTGATTTTTACGGAGGGAGGAAAACCGGAGAACCCAGAGAAAAAACCTCGAATGCAAGTTAAAGTGCAAGTATCATGCCAAAAAATTATTATGTTGTACTATTGTGTTTGTTTCTCACAGAAAGGTATTAATCTTGCATTTAATCCCTAATCTTGGTTACTTTTCATGGATCCTGTGGCGTCATAAGATGAATTAACTCCCTCCCTAGAGAAAACTACTACAATAAAATCCCGTAGGTTTTCATTGTGACATCACAAGATGAATCAATCCCGCAATTCGGGTAGCGTTTATTCTAGTTTAATTTCCGTTCCTGCCTCTCAAAGGAAACTAAGTTAGACAACTGAGTACATCACAAATAGAATTTTCGGCAAAAAGAGTTCATGTTGTTTTATGGCGATACTTGCACTTTAAGGAATCAACAACAAACCTCACATATGGTGCCCGAGCCGGGAATCGAACCCGGGACCGCAGCGAGAGGTGAGTGTTTTACCACTGCGCCAACCTGCATCCCCTGTTTAGTAAATGGAGCAAAAGTATCCAAAACCAGCTTTGCTTCAATTTTGCTGCCCGTAAAGCAAATTATGGACCACAGACTAATTGTAGCTCACGTATAGTTATAAGGAATATATTTCATTACCTCGGTTGGAGCTATTCCACTTCATTGAACATTTGCTCCAGGGTAGGAAAACTATATATGCTTTTTGTATCACCAAAAAAAGGTCGGATAATTGCTATTCGGTTTCAGACAGCTTCCGTAAGGTGGTGTAGATGAATTGGACGTTAATATGCCTCGACTATACATTAAGTTAGCGACGCACGCAGTTCCCAATTTAAAAGTAGTTAGCCCATTGTTTTGAACACCTTCTACTTGGTTTGAAAAAAAATCGGCCCATCTCAGAGATTGGTCCATCAAGACAGATCTATATAGCCTGAAGGTTGTGAGGCAAACTGATCCAGTCCCCTCCCTAGCTAGCTAGGTTACCGAAATACAATCTGCCTTTTAAGGATATAGATAATTACATGGAAAATCTCATTTTATTAGTATAATTATAGTTAATAGGGTGGAATCGTTATGAAACCCAGCGACCTTTTGTTAATAGATGTCTTTGTTCGCTTTTTTCAACCATTACTGTGCGCTAAACACAATCGAAATTCCAATAATTATGTTAATCAATCAGCCAGTAGAAACGTGCGGGTTCAGTCGTCAGAACGCTAATGAACTATGACCGTGTACAATCTTTTGTCTTACCGGCTTACAACATAAATCGCAGCGCCTTTGTTAGCCCCTTTTAAGTTTGCCGAGTTTTCTAGCCATTCCACTTCATTAACTATGGTATAACGTTAACCTAGCCTCCGTCTATTGGCAAACTCGTCATCTGATTGGCTAGCTAGACACCGTCTATCGATGATCGATAGTCGACCGCGCGTTGCAGACAAAAATCACGTATAAAAATGCTTTTTTTGCGAGGTTTTTTCTCCACAGTTTTCTCGATCGTTAAGTTGATAGAACGGTGGCTTGGTGGCCATCTTGGATTCAAAGCGAGGCAATCCTTTGTTTTTGCCAGGTCAGCCTCGTAGTGAGGTATAGTCAAAATGAGGCTCACCTGGCAAAAACAAAGGATTGCCTCGCTTTGAATCCAAGATGGCCACCAGGTGAAAAGAATGAATAGACTTTCATAGTTGACTCGGGCTGAAACTTCAGTCGAGTTCGCAGTATAATTATATTGTTAATTAGCTTCAATTATCGATGATTATATCAAGGAACCTGTTGCACGGAATACGATCCCAAACAATGCATTACCAGCTGTTTTCTCTTTCTTTTTCTCTTTCGTTTAAAGATAAAAGCGTAAGTTGATATTTCGTCTTTTAATAGTAATAGCTAGCTAGATGTAATTCTGTCAAATACAATAGGATTTCGTATAGTTTTCAGTGCTTAAAAATGAAAAGGAAATACAGGAAAAAAATGTAACACTTCCATAGCATGGATGTACCTTGGAAATATTATAGAAAAAAGTTGGAAATGAAAAAAAAATGGAAATAATCATGAAAGTATTCTGTCATTCATTTTTTCTAGAAATAAGGATTTCTATATCGTGGAAGAGGTGTCAGTAGTAATATGTAAAAGACAAGGAGCTGTTTTAGAAGCGATTTCTAAATACAGTGAGACGGGGTTGAAAACCGAGGCAAAGCCGAGGTTTTTCAACACCGTCTCACTGTATTTAGAAACCCGCTTCTAATCAAGCTCCGAGTGTTTTACATGGCTTCTCAAACTCTACATTAATGATAAAATTAGCGATCTAAAAGTCTTGAAATGCGAGCAGTATTTGTAAACGATTTCTAAATACTCGTCATGGTCATCATTTTAATTGTGTTCGCCTCATGAATTATTGAGTTGAGAAGTTTTTTTCCCTGTGAAACTTGATCAACTTTCCGCCGCATGTACAGTCACGCAGAACGAAGGCTCTTTTGTTGTAAAAGTTACAAAATTAATTATGTTTACAACGAATGTTTAGTCATGCATTCAATTTGTACTGAATAATATCAGCAACAACAATAACACTGACAAAAGCGTACAAACACGAAGTTCTTGTATAAAACGTTAGCCCCTCCTTTTCTCTCGCCTTTGGAACCCATAATTTGCACTTCAAATTGCAGAGCAATGAAGAAAGTTCTCTCCAGTTAGATTGCTATTTTTTGAAGCTTAGAATTAAACAAGCCACACAAAAAATGAACAGAGGGAAGACAATTGTTCATTAATGACCGCCAATAATATGTTATTACTGTTTACGCACTTTGTAGCCCTTAAGTTTAATATTTAGGCAATCCCTTTATGTAGGACGACACGAATTTTTACCAAAAATACAATAGAATACAACACAATACAATTCAATACAACAATAGAACGCAACACAATACAATACAATATAATACAATTTGGTAGCAATTCGTGTCGTCCTACATGAAGGGATGGTCAATATTTATGTGCTTTGTTTGAATTTCGCACGATAAGCAAACACTGAGGGAGCACTGAACAAAGGCTGACTGTGACAACTTAAGGTGACAAACATCTGGGCTCCCCTTTTTATAACGGAACTTCGTGTTTAACTTCGACGAGTAATCGAGAAAAGCTATCAATAACGAATTAGGCTTACCAGCATTCCGGTCCATAGAGGAAAAGCATATGAATTTTCATCGTAAACATAGAGAATATCAGGAATACCTAAGATAACGAGGATGACTCCTTTTATAAACTGTATTATTGCAATTCGTTTAAGGCTCTGGACTTTGTATGTCATTCTTGCCATCTTGAGGGCTTGATGGACTACAGGTGTGAGTGAGCAAACCACAAAATCGTCGGTGAATATCAATCACGGTTTCACCCTCTAACTCCACAATCCCCCCCCCCCCCCCCCCCCCAATTTCACCCTAAATTTAATGGTTAATCATTACACATTATTACCCAAGGGAGGAGTGGGTGCCTAATTTCCCAGAAACCCCACCCCACCCCCCTGTTTCACCCTAAATTTACAGTGCGACTACTGAAATCGGGGCCAATTAGACAACGAGAACTAAACACATTGCAAAACGAAAGTAAAGCATTCCTATGTATAAATTCTAGCATACACGTGATTTTCTACATTCAAAAGACTTGGACTTCAGAACTAGTCTATGAAATTTACCTTTTACCGTATCCAAGCTCGAGCAAGTTGAAATGCTATTGTCTTCTACTCGACGCTGATTGGTTCACATAACAGTACGTTGGAATGCTTTGTTTTCGTTCTGCAATGTGATTGGTTCTCGTTGTCTAAGTGCAATGTGATTGGTTCTCGTTGTCTAAGTGGCCCCGGTTACAGTGGTCGCACTGTAATAGTTAACCAATAATTACACATGTATACTCAAGGGAGGGAAGGGTGGATAGTTGCCCAGAAACCCCCACCCCACCCCCCTTGTTTCACCCTAAATTTTATGGTTAATCTTTAATTACAATTGTCCAATGGAGGGGTGGGTGGGAAACTGTGATTGATCACTTTATTTCTCTAGACCACACCTAAGGAATACTCAGGGGAAGGGGGTGGGGAAAGGGGTTCAAAAGACTAATCATTAACACCGTTGTTTACATTTTTGTATGCAGTACAAAAGCAATCTATTTTTTTCCTGGTGGTGTAAACTTTGCGAAACATATATTTTGGTAGTATACGAAGCATTTACAAAATATAGAATATTAAATTCTAAATGTAATAAGAGCATACAGTACATCCAAGCATGTTATTGTATAGGGTTTCAGGTATCTAGTTACCATAGTCAAGGTTGTCGCTAGGGCTTGGGAATAAGGTTGAGGCAAAGTCATAAATGGTGGAAATGTAAACATAAATGCGGAACATATTTGGGGGTTAGGTCAGGCAAAATCAGAAAAGAAATGGGGGAAAACTGTTCGTGAGCGCATTTATATTGTAACCCAGTGAGTGATATCCAGTGGCTTAATAATTAAATTGGGAATTGACATGAGATGAAGGGATTGGGGGAGGGGCAGTTCCTTGGGGGAGGGGGCCCCCTGCTCTCTATTTCACCCTCTGGCGACAATCGAAACAGCATATATGTAGTTTTCAACCTTATCCTATTGAACGTCAGATACGTAAAGTGACGTCCAAATCATTTTTGTTTAACATGGGCCACGACATTAGTCTTGAAACTAACTGCGAGAAATACAGTGTTCTTCAATTTGAGGAATTATTTCAGCCTATGCTGCTGGAGATTTTCCACAATGTACAAAGTATATCCTACGCTTTTCTCATGCTAATTTTAATTATTTAGCCAATGCGTTCCAATCACAGGAATCCCATTGCATGATTTACATCTTAAACCACAGGTATCCCATAGCGTGATTCACAATCTTAAACCACAGGTATTCCATAGCGTGATTTACAAACTTAAACCACAGGTATTCCATAGCATGATTTACAATCTTAAACCACAGGTATTCCATAGCATGATTTACAATCTTAAACCACAGGTATCCCATAGCGTGATTTACAATGGTAAATATAGCACGAACCACATGTATCCCATAGCGTGACTTACAATCTTAACGGTAAGGGAGAGGTCATTATTTATGGTAGGGGGGAGGGGAGGGGGGGGGGGGTGGGTTGGCAAACGGGACGGGGGGGGGGGGGGGGGGGGGGGTGGACATATAAAGTAGGCAGGGAACCCCTTTAAAACATGTCCATCAAAATCTCCATGACGTCACGCTTTCGACCAATCAGAGGGCGAACTCATTCCTATAATTCCCGGACTACACCTGTCCATAAAAATCAACGCTTGTCGAGGTTTATACGATATTTCGGCTGGCCAGTACCAACCTTCTTCTTGACAGCCTTCGCAGTGTCTGTAATCGACACTCGTCAATTAAAAGGAGATACTGACAAGCAGGATGAGATATCTGGAAATGAAAACAAAATTGAGTCAGAATAATTGACCCGATGATTAAAGAAAGCCTAACCGGTTTCTGACAATAAGAACTGAAGAACTCGGGATTAAGAAAAACATAATCAAATTGTTAAATTATTTACTAGACTGCGAACGCCTGCCATATTTTCTCTTCGCTCGCTCCGCTCGCAAATTACTATCAATGGAGGGAAAAGGAGGGACTGTTCGCAGTCTAATTATTTACCAAAGCAAATAATTTTCTTTTCCCCCAAAAAAACAATGTTTTGTGTTTGAAAAAATAACTCGGGTTTAACAAAAATATATTTTTGAATGGGCCAAACAAGCTACCATAATGCGGGTTATTTACTCTTAACTTTAATTTTAACTTAGAGTCAGTATACTCCCGATTAAGAAAAACTGTAAAAACTCGGGAGTGCTCGGGATTATTAACAATCTAAATCTAAGAATTAATGAATTAACCCAGGATTTGAAAAATAAAAGAAATTCGTCCTTATATACGAGCCAACTTTATGCGAATATTTTGATTTATAAAACGTTGAATCCAACGACCAGATTCCATGCCATTCCACATGGTATGGAATCCCAATGGGGATCATTTGCGAGCCGGGATCGCTTGTGGTCCATTTTTGGGATCATTTGCGGACCTGTACAGATCCACTATCCAGTGGCAAAAATCCAAGCCATTCCATGTTTTTTCACGGGATCATTTGCGGAGCGGGATCATTTGCGGTCCATTTTGGGGATCAGTTGCGGGCCTGGGATCATTTGCGGGCCGGGATCATTTGCGGACCTGTACAGATCATACTCGCGCTTGAGCGCAAAGTAACGTTTCGTCATTCTTCTAATTTTTCCCTATAGACGCCAAACCCACTCAGTTGGAGAGCCTGGATCCAACATACTCGTAATAGCAGTTGTTCTTACATCATCCAACAATTAAAAAGCACAAGTTTGACCTTACATTATGCAACATTTAAACAAGCTTCTTGTTTATGACACCACTGGCTTACTCGTGTCACATAATCCTTCTGTATATTGTATCATGGGCACGTGTGGTTGATGCTGGTTACAGCTTCTTATTACTTTTGGAATTTTACCGTATCTATAATGTCTATAGTATTCTTATTATAGCATGAAAGGCATTGTTTACAACATTATAAACTAATTGAGATTTTGAGACGCCGATACCGAATTATATTGCCGGCCAGTTGGGCTGCGCAGCGACGAAGCCCAATACGAAGAATATATTTTCTTCCAACGCCGGCAATATAATTCGGTTCGGCGTCTCAAAATCTCAATTAGTTTTGTATCACGATTCAACAATTAAGTCGTGAATTGTTAAAAGAAAGAAGAGAATGAAGCACCAAACTTATGCTGATCGTAATTTCAATTCTCAAAAGCGCCTTAGTATATCTATGACAACGGTTTCACGGCTTGAGTGGCGAAAACTTTCGCGACGTGTTTTGAAATCTCTTCAAAAATTGTGAAAATTGTACTTTTAGCGGATAAGAGTGTTAGATTTCTGACGGAAACTACAATGCCAACCTTACCTTTAGGATTGAATAATTCGTATCTTGTAATTTACAGTGTTTTGAAGGTGAAATTGTAGAAATCTTGCTGTTGAACAAACGACTTTTGAACTTGACCTGGAACCCATGTAACTGCAAGGGCTCGCGCAAGAGCCAATCAGAGGCTGGTATTCTGAGACGCCAATACCATGTTATATTGGCGTCTCAAAAGTAAACAAAATTATCAGTGAATCGTGATACAAGACTATACTGCCGTTTCAAGTTGCTATTTATTTATATGCATGAAATTGGTAAGCACTATAAATAGTAGCCGCAGCTGCACTCCAACCTCAACCGAAATACGTTAAGTAGAGGTGAAAGAAAAGGGGAGGGGGATCAAAAACGTTTAGGCTGGTGCTACTCGGAGGCACAAAATGTTTACCTGGGCCTACGAGGGGGGTTCAAAAAGTTTATGATACTGGCATCCCCCATTTGCCAACCCTCCCCCCAACCACTACCCTAACCACAGATTTCCTATAGCGAGATTGACAATGTCAAACGACATGTATCCTTTAACGAGATTTACAATCTTAAACCACAGGTATCCCATAGTGTGATTTACAATCTTAAACCACAGGTATCCCATAGCGTGATTTACAATCTTAAACCACAGGTATCCTTTAGCGTGATTTACAATCTTAAACCACAGGTATTCATAGCGTGATTTACAATCTTAAACCACAGGTATCCTATAGCGTGAACCATTAATTTTCCGTGTGAATTCACGTATGCGCAGCTGTTTTGCAGACCTGTCGTACAAACCGTGTAAAATAATCCGGCCCATATGTTAAATGTTGAGTTCGTAAAAACCTCCCCGTAAACTCAACATCACTAAATACAAGACCAGACAATGTTGAACAAAAATGAAATGTTGAACCATGTGATCAAAGCTTTGATATTACGAACTTTAATTCCACTTGCCAATAAAAGTACAAACTGAAATCATTTATTAGATATAAACGTTAAGAGCTGTTTGATCTAGGAATAACTGTGATATCTGTATGACAGAAACTGAATATCGTGCTGTAGACACTCACTGCAGACAATCGTTCTGTTCTTAGAAACAATGAATATTCGTAAATATCAGCGAGCGGGCGTTAGAATCGACACTAAAACACAAGACGGAGTTGTAAATATCTCACTTCTCCGCTGGTATTTATGAATATTTGACACCAAGAAGACAAGGCCACCACTGAGAAACATCATACACGGCGATAATTCCCGAAAACGTAGCCGGTCTAAATCTAATCAAATTATTTTGAAACCTAACCAAAAAAGAAAATTACCTAATATTCATTTAGGAATTTGACTGGATTTTTTCCCCTATCTTGTATGACGTAATTTTGGTGTGAAATTTCATAGTTTATAATAAGGTCTTTGAATCGGAAAGTATCCTTCAAGCATGATTGCTAAGTCTTACATCAAGAAGGCTCCCTGTGGTGAAGGTTGAACGTGCGCAATGAAGTGAGCATGGACACTAGTACGGTCTGATGCACCATGGTGAGTGCATCACAATAAGAATGTAGAGTTTGCTACGAAGAGGGGTGGAGTAGGGATTTGAGGCAATAGTTTTTCGATACTGATCACGTGTTTCATAATGCTAGTGTTTTAGATTGTGTACTCTGTCTTGCATCAGTTCAAATGAAATACAAACATGAGCGTAAACTATATGATGGTAAATTTAAAAATGAAAGGTAAGTGGATACTATGAAACTCCATAAAAATTACAAACTCCGCGTTTGTTTGGGCCATTTCTAGCGATTCCGTTGGGAAACTATCTATATCAAGTTCCGTAACGCCTTCTTGTCCTATCGTATCCACTGATTCACATTGTAGACTCTTATATCAACTACTCTTAGAAGTATTTCTTATCGTATCCACTGATTCACATTGTAGACTCTTATATCAACTTATATCTTATATCAAGTGTTTCTTATTCATAAAGAAAACTCATACCAAATGAAACCCAATCGATACATTTTATGTCTAAACAACGCACTTGGTCAGAGGTTTTAATATCAACAATTTTAAAACAGTTGGCTGATGCGGGTTGTCCTATTTTGATCGTAGATTTATTTACAAACAAACTGAAAATATAAGATTATTGTGTGTTTTGACGCCGTTTGATGTACCGCACTTTGTACATTCTAGTTCAAAAGGAAAATAAATGGTGACGCTCGATTAACCACAAAGAAGTTAATGTAAGAAGACACATATTTTAGTTGCTTAATACCTTTATTCTAATAGCATATTTGTGTATTTAGCAAATAACCGTTTGCGCTTAGTGATTCTGTTGTCAAACCTCGTCAAATCTACAAAAATAATACTTATTTTGACAGTGTTTTTGTTCATTGTTTAACTCTTTAAAGTGCAAGTATCATGTCAATTTTTTTTGTACTATTGTGTTTGTTTCTCAAAAAAAGTATTAATCTTGCAGATTTTGTAAAATTTCTGACATTTAATCCCTAATTTTGGTTACTTATCGTGGATCCTGTGACATCATAACATGAATCAACTCCCTCCCAAGAGAAAACTGCTACAATTAAATCCCGTAGCTTTCTATTTTGACATCACAATATGAATCAATCCCGCAATTCGGGTAACTTTTATTCTAGTTGAATTGCTGCTCCAGTCTCTCGAAGAAAACTAATTTAGACAACCGAAGTACATTAGAAATAGAATTTGGGGCAAAAAGAGTTAATGTTGTTTTATGGCGCTACTTGTACTTTAAAGTACTTGAATAGACCGACTTATATAGCTTGTACATTTGTTGTCCCAATTCAGATGTGACACAACAGCTCTCCAAAGCCGAGTTCAGTGCTTTGTTTTCCACTTAGAGAAATTTATACATTTCCTCTTGCGATACAGAAAAAAAAGTAAACATTACTCAAGGGAAAAGTCAGGTGACCTGAATTGTGGGACAACAAATTACAAGCTAAATCGGTCAATTCACGCTAGAATTAGAACAAGTCCAATAATCACCAGGAATTGTCAAAAAGGTGTAAACTTTATTTGTTTTTCCTATGGATTAGAAGTCATTCACCGTTTTATTATATATAGGGATTTAAAAATAGGAAAAATACTGTGAAGCCTGGTTACACTATGAGCATAAGCACAAGCAAGATCGCCGCTTGTTCTTATCCCACATTTGTAAGTAGAACAACTCAATACGGCACTGCATATGCGTTTATGGTTTATTCAGTTCACTAGCGACATAAGCAAAGCCAGGCTTTAGTTTCTCTGTCATAAGATTGTTTACATCAAAAGAGTTCAGGGCTATGACCTAAAGTTGAATCACAGTACAGACACGGGACCTGCTGCTAGTAACTAACAGCATGTTGAACACTAGTTACATAAACAGCGACAAAAACCGCACGCAAGCCGCGAATGGGCCTTTTGCAGAAATGCAATCGCGTGGCTGAGGGTCTGAATGGGGTTAACTGACTACTGACAAACGGCCTTAAAAATAACTGACAAATGACGATATTTTTACTGACAACTGACAACCGAAAAATAACTGACAACTGGCAAATTTGGTCTTTATGGGTCAAACACTGTAAATTTTCTCTATAGTAATGATTAACTAGGGCTAACTGACAACTGACAAATGGCCAAAATTTTAACTGACAACTGACATGTAGACCCCCCCCCCCCCATTCAGACCCTCGTGGCTGTACTGGGTGGAAAAATATTAATTTATTTATTTAAAGGCACTTGTAAAACTACGAGATCGGTAGTGTTATTAGCAAAACTGTTTGTAAATGCTATTTCCACTTCCAATCGATTGTCGATCGTTTCGCACGTAACTGTTTGTAAATGCTATTTCCACTTCCAATCGATTGTCGATCGTTTAGCACGTAACTGTTTGTAAATGCTATTTCCACTTCCAATCGATTGTCGATCGTTTAGCACGTAACTGTTTCTAAATGCTATTTCCACTTCCAATCGATTGTCGATCGTTTAGCACGTAACTGTTTGTAAATGCTATTTCCACTTCCAATCGATTGTCGATCGTTTAGCACGTAACTGTTTGTAAATGCTATTTCCACTTCCAATCGATTGTCGATCGTTTAGCACGTAACTGTTTGTAAATGCTATTTCCACTTCCAATCGATTGTCGATCGTTTAGCACGTAACTGTTTGTAAATGCTATTTCCACTTCCAATCGATTGTCGATCGTTTAGCACGTAACTGTTTGTAAATGCTATTTCCACTTCCAATCGATTGTCGATCGTTTAGCACGTAACTGTTTGTAAATGCTATTTCCACTTCCAATCGATTGTCGATCGTTTAGCACGTAACTGTTTGTAAATGCTATTTCCACTTCCAATCGATTGTCGATCGTTTAGCACGTAACTGTTTGTAAATGCTATTTCCACTTCCAATCGATTGTCGATCGTTTAGCACGTAACTGTTTGTAAATGCTATTTCCACTTCCAATCGATTGTCGATCGTTTAGCACGTAACTGTTTGTAAATGCTATTTCCACTTCCAATCGATTGTCGATCGTTTAGCACGTAACTGTTTGTAAATGCTATTTCCACTTCCAGTCGATTGTCGATCATTTAGCACGTAACTGTTTCCTGCAAAAGACCTTTTAAGTAATGGTCCAGATAAGAACTGTAGTAGAATCCATTGTTCTGCGGCAATGAGTCTCCCCCACGTACGATTTTGCTTGAATATACCTTAAGTGCTTTACGAGGTATCTACAGTCGAAACTACATCTCAAAAATAAGTTATTGTTTATGCTATTGGCTCTTTTTTCTGTGAAAACGCAGAGAAGCCACCATCCAGCCAATCGGATACAGAGAAAATAAAGGATTTTTCAATCGCAAATTTGAGAACTTCCCCACACACGATATCAGTCTAAATTATACCATAGTTAGTTTGATCAAAAATAAATATCGAATGAAAATGCATTGCTTCGATGGGTTTCTATTAAATTTATAAGTATCAACCAATGAAATTACGAGAAAGAATAATAGAAAATTAACACCATTTAACATTCCTTGCCGTGGAGCACTACAGTTCTTATCTGGACCATTACTTAAGTACAATGTAGCTGAACTGAAAATCATACATTTCGATAGTGTATTCGAAAATTACAGCAGACTGCGACGACTACACATAGACGCATTTGTTCAGTCTTTGTCTCATTCTGAAGTTGCACATTCTTAATACCAGAGGTGTAAAACACAAAACTATAACAATACACAGTTGTGAATAGCTTTCTCGCTGGTATTTATGAATGTTTAACACCAAGATGAGAATAGCACCAGAGTAAATGCGTCTATAATCATCCCGTGCTATGGTAGTTAATAGACCCTTTGCATGATACTGTCACGTGCTGATATAATACTCATGCATTACCCAATGAATTGCGCTCGTGATCCCGTGGGAAAGGCTTTACTGGAAACAGTCACGTGCTGATATAATACTCATGCATTACTCAATGAATTGCTCTCGTGATCCCGTGGGAAAGGCTTTACTGGAAACACTCACGTGCTGATATAATACTCATGCATTATCCAATGAATTGCGCTCGTTATCCCGTGGGAAAGGCTTTACTGGAAACAGTTACGTGCTGGTATAATACTTCATTAACCAATGAATTGTGCTCGTGATCCCGTGGGAAAGGCTTTACTGCATGGCAAGCAAACTCCAAAACGCTGTTTAAGAAAGAGATGGCTAGAAAATAGCATTTACAAACAGGTTTTCCTAATACTACTCAGTGATCTCGTACAAGTGTCTTTAAATAAATGAAGTCAGATTTTTTTGCCATGTAGCACAACCAAATGATCTCATTCCTGCAAAGGGCCATTTAGGATACGAATTGGTTTATTGCGGAAATGTTTTCTAAAAACCTAAATGGCAGAACTGAATTTATCGACTGTTCTGCAAATTAAAGGGGCTGTGTCACGGTAAGACTTTACATTCGTTTTTCCGGGCCGGAAAGAGCTATTTCCACCGATTTTGATATGAACTAACGAACCTCTCGGCCTTGTGGGATGCTTAAATTGAAAGGAAATATGCAAAAATGACTAACAAACAGTGTGTATAAACAGTCTCCAGGGAAAATATTGAAAATCCTTTCAATCAAGCATCGAGTGAGGGAAGTTTAACTGTTTGTGTCCAATTAACAGCCACTAAACGAGCGATTACTCGATACATGCGCAGTACCATGACATAGCCCCTTTAAGATTTCCATGCATTCTGAAGAGTATATTATCATAAAATTTGCCATCAATAGTTTGTTTTAGGTCCTCTACAAGTTTTTCCACAGTTTGCCAAGCAGTGGTCCATGAAAAGAAAGGGTTCCAAACTGCACCGCAGAAAACATCCGTCGCGAACCTTTGTTTATCAACATAAAACGTGTTTTCGATGAACATTTCTCTACTCTACAGGGAGGGGTCGGGAACCTTGTCAAGTCTTACTAAACCAGGTATTTTTATTTTGCTGGCAGGCGGAGCGTTTGCTAGATTCACTTCACAACTGGAAGCACTACTCGCAGTGCGTGGCGATATATCTTGCACTGGAGTGAGTCTTATTTCATGCTGCAATCAGCTGATTACATTACAAAACACATAGGATTGTGCGAAATACAAAGGGTAAGTTAAAACATTTCGATCTATTAATGATTACGAAATCTCATAATTAACAGTTCCGAGTACACACAGTTAGCTGAAATGAATAGAATACGACAGTGGCTTTTATTAATTTACTTTAAAGTTATTACTTCAGATTTTTTTGGAATTATAAAAGTTGCAAACTCGTACCTACAAAATCCACGTTGCTCTACAATCTCTTCTTACCAAAGCGAATATCAGAACACTACAAAGGTACGTGTTTTAATGTTTCAACTTTTAGTTGGTAGTTTTCTAAAACAATATTGAACTTTTACTGGTATAAAATATCGTTAGCGGCCCAAATTAACGACCTTATTATGGACCTAACAATGTAATTGCGAAGGCCAATTGCATAGACCGTTCAGTGGCAACGATTACTTCTTCCTAACGATCCTTTAAATTCTTAAAATGTTCAACAATTTCAGTCAATAAACTACAAGGAGTCCCACTTAATAACTCAGTAATAAGCTATAAACATTCCATAAAACCAACAATGATACTTATGTATTTTAGTGACAGGGGTATGGCGTATATGCTAGCCCTAACACAAATGACTTTTTTTTCCGTTTTGGAGGAAATTATTTAGTCAAATATCGACTATGGTTTGATACACAGAAGCATCTCAACCGATGTGTATTTTGCTTATTCACAGAAAAATACCAAACCGTAATCAAACGCCGTGTAAACGAAAGCTTAACCATGTAGTAAGAGCTAAATACGGTCTATAACCTCCGAGTTGCAATAGCCTTAAGTCATAGTCACTCCTACCGCCCCTTTTGAAGTGATGTTTCCTCAAAATCCGGGACAAAACTAACATCTAATTGCAAGTTATAAACTTAGCAGGTGGGCTTGAGTTTCTTTTCGTTACGATTTGCATTCTCGTAGACTTTGATTACTGGTAATATTTTGAAGTGGGAGGTCAACATTTAAAGGGAAAGTCATTGAGGATAACATTGTTTGCTTTTCGTTTCTTTGCAGCGATTGTATCTCGAATAACTTGTAAAGTTACGTGCTTAGTAGAGCATCAATAGGGGCACGTCAGGGTGGCAAAAACGCATGACTTATTCATCGTCCAACGCGTGTAGCCTATTCATAACGTACTATTTACTGTTGTGAATTCGCGCTACAAAGTTCACTCTGTCGTATCCCGAATCATAAGTGCAGTTTGTGGTAGAAATCAGGAACTGTGTGGTCGTTTGACACTTAGGGAAAATTTATTTCCCAAACTGTTAAGCTTCTTTTCGATGTCGCACCCAATACATTCGAGTTTATCTTTGGGAAACCTGCCCGCTATTGGAAAAAGAGAAGATGGAGAGGGTTTGGAGTCGTGTGAGAAAAACTACGAGGAATACGATTCCGTGGCTATAAACGCTGTTGACTCTTTACTCAGGGATACGATCACAGAGCTTCAAAAAGCACTTTATGAATCGAAGCGGCTTCTCTCTGAGAGGGACCGAGAGATTAGTACTCTAAGAAATGAGATCGAAGACAGGAGAAGATCAAACGATTCAAGTCGAAGCTTCGCAATCGAAGACGAGTTCAAGAAGTCGCAAGTAAAAGTGATTGACTTGGAGAAAACTGTCCAGCAATTGCAGAAAGACATCACGGAGCAAAAGTCGCAGAAAGAGGATGCGTTACAAAAATACAAAGAAGATGAAACGGGATTGAACAGTGGTCATATGTGTTATTGTGGGTCTATCTGCGTTGCGATGAAGGAGGTGGTGGACTTAAAACGCAAACTGCATCAAACCGAGCAAAAGTACTGTATTTTAAAACGGAATCTTCGCTCACGAGAGAGAAACAGGGTGAAGGTTGGTGTGGCGCATCGAGATAGTCCATGTACTGTGAGCTAAATCCACTCTGAGAACATGGAATCATAATGGACATATAATCAGATGCTGGCCCAGAAAACGAGCTGGGTTAGGCTTATTACTCATGTTATGGTAGACTCTTTTTCCAAACTGACATGGAGAGGTTGAAGGTGTCTGGAACATGCGGGAGTTCGGTATATACATATAGCAAATCAAAGCGATGAAATAAAGAAAAGCCAAGGGAATCATATGAAATGGGAATAACACAGATTCTGGTGAATGTCTAGAAAACAAAACAGAAGTTTATGGGCGATTTTGAGAAGCTCTTAAACACATACGACATCTCACACGCCACTACTCAATCTAGTATTGGACTTCGCTGCATTGTCTCTAGTGATTAGCTTAAAATTAATTGAAAAACAAAAGCCAATCTTGGACAATAACCGAGTATCAATACAGGGATTAATTCTGGCAGCACAAAGTCAGAACTGCTAGAATACTTTAATAATTAATATGTTTATGAGTTTAGAGATTCACAAACGTCAGTCCACCAACTAAGCAAGCTGGTCACTCGTTATAATACCACGCGCGAGAACGCCTCGTAACACGAAGTGCGAGGAGTGTTCACTGCCGTAGCCGGAATCCCTGACATGCCCAGATTATCACGAGCAATCTACCTGCTTCATCTTCGGAAGGATCGATGAACGGTACTCAACGCCTTTGAAAAGCACAAGTTTGGATTGACCAACACACTTAGACAGTGCAAAAGGTGTCATCTCTCACGGTTGAAATGTCAAACAATCGGTCGACAGTGCGGGTGATGTTAGAAGAGGTACAATAATATTATCATTCTTACTTGGAACTTTAATTTAAAGTCTTTTCGAATATTGATGTGCATTTCCAAAGCTTTAAGGCTGGTATTCACAAGTGACATAAGCATCAACACGAGCAACGTGTGCGCATACGCAGTGCTGTATTTATCATTAGCGGTACTTGTTTATACTCAGATGTGAAATAAGAGCAAGTACCGCTAATGATCAGTGCATTTCTGAATTTGTTGCTAGTGAAAGTCTGCATCTACTACGTCTGCATCATGCGACAGTGTAATATACATATTATATATAATGGTATAACTCAGTTATACAGCTATTTCAAAAAGGTTGTTCCGGACAGGCCGAAATGCATTGTGGTTATAACTGTCCAGCTGTGCGAAACAGATAACCTACAGTGTAATTCAAAAATCGATTCGCAGGAGACCATTAATATTCCTCTTAAAGTCTTTGACCCCAAAACAAACGATCTCACCAGTAGGCATCTCCCGATTGTGCTCGTTAAATCCTGATAAGTTGCTCCCTAGAATGGCAAAAAGTTGCTACAAAATTGCCAAAAATCCAAAAAGTTGCTACCTAAATTTCGAAAGTTGCTAGTACCTGCTACATAAATTTCACGATATTTTCACACAAACGTTAATGAAAAGCTTTATTCCTTCTTAATAATTGCTAATATTGGTTAAGATAAGATAAATTGATTGAAATTGGAACTAAAGTATAAAAAGTTGCCACTGCATTTTAAAAAGTCGCTCGCAAATATGGGCGTATTTTTAGAAAATTCTTAATGGTTCATTTGACGTCTTGCTGAACGATATGTGGGATGATTACCTGAACAAAACTTGATAAACATCAAGAAATTCGCATAAATTGAAGTTTTCTATCAAATTGTTAACTTTTGCGTGCTTGATTTATGCTGTAAACCTGTAATTGGTCAAAAGTTGCTCCAAACGCCAAAAGTTGCTCAAAAGTTGCCGAGTACAATCGGGAGATGCCTATTCGAGGGTCTCAATTGGGGGGGGGGGGGGGGTCTACATGTCAGTTGTCAGTTAAAATTTTGGCCATTTGTCAGTTGTCAGTTAGCCCTAATTAATCATTTCTAGAGAAAATTTACAATGTTTGACCCACAAAAACCAAATTTTTCAGTTGTCAGTTATTTTTCGGCTGTCAGTTGTAAGTAAAAAAATAGTCATTTGTCAGTTGTCAGTTATTTTTAAGGCCGTTTATCAGTAGTCAGTTAACCCCATTGAGACCCTCCTATTCACCAGACTTTCAGCTACAACCACAATCCATTTCGGTCTGGGAATGTCGGTTGTCCAGGACAACCTTTTTGAAATAGCCGTATTCTTCGTTTGCAACTGACGTCATGGCAGCCATGTTGGATGACAATAACAAAAGATTCGGCAATAGTTCTTTGTCTCTTAAATCTCCGGGGATTGGTTGCAAACCAAGAATACCACACAAGTGAATAGCGCTTTTCGCGCGCTCTGATTGGCTACTCCGGAGGTAAATATCCTTTGCTATTCACCTCCGAGCGAAACTACGATGACATCGCTCGAGTTTTTGTCCATTTAGCAAAAAATAAAATAACTATTTGGTGCTGGCTATTCACTTGTGTGGTATATACTAAAAACAATTATTCACCGAAGTGGAGGTGGTCCGTGGCTCGCGGCTCGGTAAATATCCACCACTGTTCACCTCCACTTCGGTGAATAATTGTTCAATATTATCTACTGAATTATGAAAGAAAGATTCCTGGAACAGTGGGAAGAGATAACGTCATTTTTTTAAGAGAGAAGAAGTTATACTATTACGTTTTAAAGAAGTTTCAAAACTTCAAAATATCGGAGCAATGAAAAATACAGATATGGAATAAATCCACCATACGGGAAAGATGGCGGCTGCACATTTGACCACAATCTTTTGCGAACCCAACACAGTCAAAATAACACGTATTAATCCTACATTCCCTTCAATGACAGTGTATCGGGAACTGCACTTATACTGAATTGTTTCTAAGATTCAAGAACTCTCTTCTGCGATTTTATAACGCATTTAATGTTTTTCGCGCGCAAAGGATTGTGGATAAAAGTACAAGCCGCCATCTTTGTCGGTATATACTTCATGGTAGTGTTGCGTTCCATATAGTGTCCCTGCATAATACTGTAAAACAGTAGAGAAAATGATTATGCAGGGAGACTATATGGAACGAAACACTACCATGAAGTATATACCGTGATAGCAGACGACGCAGCATTTCACTGCTAATGCGCTTTTCAAGTTGTCGCTAATCTATGGCCATTTATCAGGATACAATGATCACGTGGTTGTACTGGGGGGCAAACAATGCCTGACTTGATTTATTTAGAGGCACTTATGCGAGATCGGGAGAATTATTAGCAAAACCTGTTTGCGAATGCTATTTTCTACCTCCAATCGATTGTCGATCTTTCGATCGAAGGGCTAGCGCTCGAAACGTCAGCTGCTACTCGCTCCCAACGGCGGTTAGCATACCTTAATCGACTTTTAGTTGATCATAAAAGTGGTTCTAAAACTGCGTTTTAAAGATTGGTTGCCATCCAGTACATGAAGTTTTTTCCCATGGGATCACGAGCTCAATTCATTGGTTTATATTGAAGCGATATTAGGATATATCAGCACGCGATTGTCTTCTATAAAAGGCATATTGCCAGGCACTCGCGACAGGGTCCGCGGGTTGTTCAAAGTCAGCGGTGTTACTAGTTTTTTTGCTGAGCTTGCGCGGTTCGGCTGTCGTCGTTTCGTATTACGAAATAATTATCGCTGTTGTGATCGCTTTAGCGCGTTGTCGACACACGCATTTGACACATCAGAGCTTCGATACTGGTTTCACTAGTAAATACCAGCTGATAGTACAGTGTTTTTTTTCGACGAGACCTCGAATACCGAAAACCGCCGCTATCTTGGCCGAGCTTCTGATCCAACTACTGATCCAACCAAAATTTAGGAATAGGGGAGAGGGTGAGGAGTCGAGAGAAAACCCATGTCTTGGTCTCCTATTTATCTTTTGTTTCAACTGGCGTCCGGCTTCTGAAATGGGCCTTGCACCTGATTAGGTCGTACCATGACACGGCATGTTGACACTAAAACTAGTGCATGGCCTCTTCGCTGTTTTCGTCCTTCTGATCCAATCAAATGGCACTTGAAATGGCCGGCTTCCTCGTTGTTTTCGTCCTTCTGATCCAATCAAATGGCACTTGAAATGGCTTTCTCGTTGTTTTTGTCCTTCTGGTTCAATCAAATGGCACTTGAAATGGCTTTCTCGTTGTTTTTGTCCTTCTGATCCAATCAGTCACGTTGTATAACCACCACACTGCCATTGGCAAAAGGATTTTTGGTGGTGGAAGTATTTGAGGGGGAACCATCCTTCTTCCCGCAGCAGATAGAACCCTGTGCTATATATGCTTCATTTCCAACTCATATCAATCTGCTATTGCAAAGTACTAAGTGTGTTGTCCTGATTCGACTTCGACGCCTTCTCGCTGGCGTTTGTAAATACTTTGCTTAAAATGAAACCTGTTTCCTTGCTTGCTGTGGTGATTTTGAATGTGAGTAGATTAACCAAGTACCCTAGCTAGAGGCGGGAGAGAGGAGAGAGAAAACAATAAGAAGAGCCTCTGATGTTATCCGTTGAGAATCTCACTTCCATGTGCTGAGTTTCAAATCAGGAAAACACGTCAAACCGGTTTTGCTGGGTATTAGTAAGCCAATGGAAATTACCGTTACATCCAGGACTCACGGTTGTACCTGGTAATGAGTAGATTATCGAATGGCCCACTTTCGAAACGAGTAGGGGAATGGGACGAGTTCGGCTTCGCGAAGGTGCTTGGGATCGTTACTGGTAATAGGACGATGTTGCGCACGCATCAGTAGAACAATAGACGCGAGCTGCTAAGACTCGTTCTGGTTCACCAGCCTTTTGTTATTTAAAACAAATAGCCATTGTTCTAGCTGCGCGCGCAACATCGTCAAAATGGCCTATTGCGATATCTGTCATGTTACTTTGTATTCTGCAATTAAAGGGGCTGTGTCACGGTAAGGCTTTACATTCGTTTTTCCGGACCGGAAAGAGTTATTTCCACAGAATTAGATATGAACTAACGAACCTCTCGGCCATGTGGGATGCTTAAAATGAAAGCAAATATGCAAAAAGTACTAACAGTGTATTTAAACAGTCTCCAGGGACAATATTGAAAATCCTTTCAATCAAGCATTGAGGGAGGGAAGTTTAACTGTTTGTATCCAATTAACAGCCACCAAACGAGCGATTACTCGATACATGCGCAGTACCATGCGCAGCCCCTTTAACTGTCCCATTAACGATACCAAGCGCCTTTCCGAAACCGAACTCGCCCCATTCCCCTACTCGTTTCTAAAGTGGGCGAGGGACGAGGTTCAAATTGTGAACCTACTATACAATAGTTTATTTGACTTATAATAAATATATACAATATATAACGTTACGAACATACAGAAATAAAATATTAGAAGATAATTCCATTGAAGATATAAGAACATCAGTTGAGCCTGGAGGCTAAATAAACCTAATGTTTTCGAGTTAGCCCCCATACTGCTCGCAAGGAAGTGGTTTTCGAATGGATCTCTTCTCTCTCTCTCTTGATTCGCCTTTTATTTCTTCGAGTGTTTTCAAGTATTCGTTGCGCATACCTTAGTCTGTTTCTGTGTTGTCATTTATGCACCGATTTTCCTGTCGATAATCCTGCGCGCCGCCATCTTGGATTTTATGACGTCACAGTGTTGTCACTATTGTCAGAACACAATAGCTCTTTTCTTGTTTAACAATAGGGCAACACTGTGACCAGGGCTCGAAATTAACGGTGGCAAATGCTACCAGATTTCCTCAGTTTGCCTCTAAAATATCTGTTCTAGGGGCAATTTTGCTAGTATAGTCGAAGCTCTCTGTGCGGACACTCTCGGCGTAAGCGAACAGCTCCAGTTACGGACACCTTTCGAAAACCCCGTTTGAACTCTCAGTCAAACTCTGTATTTACACATTCCCGTAAGCGGACAGTTCCAGTTACGGACACTTTTTCTGATTATTAGTATCAACCTTCACTGTTTTAAAGCTTTTTCTGTTTCAAAGAACGTTTGCCCTTAACATTTTAGTTTTTGCTCCTAAAAATGAGTTCTAGGGGCAAGTTTGCCCCCCATCTCTTACTCTTAATTTCAAGCACTGACTGTTATCCAAGATGGCGGGGCGCAGGAAATTCAAATGAGTTTTATCGACAGGAAAATCGTTGCATAAATGACATCTAGTGTACAATTTACTGGAGACAAACACAACAGCAGATTTAGGCATCCATAACAAACACTTGAGAACAAACATTGTTTATCAGTTGAGGTTCCCTTTATCCAATGCAAGATGACTGTGGAAGACTTGTACTTCCTCTATGTAGTCCAATTTGATATATTTTTACTACTGTGTGCCGCGGGCTGAGCACATTAGAATGACAAGAATATTTCACGAGAAATTTGTATTATTTAATTGGTATACGAGCCTTTAGGCGAGTAGAATGCCAAAATAATATAAATTTCGAGTTAAATTTTCGCCGGTATTCCGTTATAAAATCATGAAATAACCATGTTATCCTACAAATAACAAATTTATCGGAAGATTTATCACGAAAACAAAGTAACTTGCCGGACGATAAACTGCGAAATTTCTCAGAAAACGAGGTTTTTGAGTGGCGGACGCGTCTGTAGACTAATTGTGTATTCAAAATCCTTTAATTCTGATTGGCTGATAAAAAATGGCGCGAAATTTCCTGCATTTCGATTGGCCTGATATAGCCATGAAATACCGCTCTGTATTTCCTAGTAAACTGAGCTCTGATTGGCTGGAATATGATATTTATAGGATAATACGAGTTATTATATTCACAAAGCAATAAAATACCTGGCTTTACACGTAACAAAAACAATAACGTCTGTGACGTCACACATCCACGTCGCGCATAAAACCCGGCAATTTATAGCTCGGTGAATAATAAACATAATATTACATGGCAGCTTGAAGACTGAAGGTTGAACTTGTCGTAATACGTTCGTTCTCATTCACCGTATCACCGCGCGGCCATGTAATATCCTCTATGTATCATAATCAAGGTACTATCGTGTACGTATGTAGACGTGCAATAACAATTGTACAATTATATGCAAAAAGTCAGTAATAAATTTGAATATATAATCGCCTTGTGGTATATTGTGTTTACCCACTGAATTCTACGACGTCACTACTACAACTCCCAGAATGCTTAGCGTTTCTTTTGTTACTCCATCTCGGACTATTGCCTTGGTATACTCCATTGGCCTTTTGCAGGAATGAAATCACGTGGTTGTATTGGGTGGCAAAACAAATTCTGACTTCATGTATTTAAAGGCACTTGTACGAGATCGGTAGTGTTATTTATAGCAAAACCGGTTTGTATTAAAATGCTATATTCCACCTCCAATCGATCTTTCTTAAACTGCGTTTATGAAAATTATTTCCCTCCAGTAAAGCCTTTCCCATGGGATCATGAGCTCAATTCATTGGTTATTGAAGTGATATATCAGCACGTGAATGTTTCCAGTAAAGCCTTTTACATGGGATCACGAGATCATTTCATTGGTTATTGAAGTGATATATCAGCACGTGAATGTTTCCAGTAAAGCCTTTTACATGGGATGACGAGATCATTTCATTGGTTATTGAAGTGATATATCAGCACGTGACTGTTTCCAGTAAAGCCTTTCACATGGGATCACGAGATCATTTCATTTGTTATTGAAGTGATATATCAGCACGTGACTGTTTCTAGTAAAGCCTTTCCCATGGGATTCAGCACGTGACTGTTTCCAGTAAAGCCTTTCCCATGGGATCATGAGCTCAGCTAGCCGGTAACAAAACGAGCGGTGGACTGGAATCGAGTCAGTAAAACTAATTCAATTAACAACTAGTCAAAGTGAGCATTATTTTCCAAAAGAACACATCAAACTTAGCTAGTCTGGAAAGTTTGGTGAACTTTGGCATCAAATATGTCAATTTTCCCATACAAACTCTCTTATTTTTTAACGTTTAACTACAAACCAAACATTCATTGTAAAATTTTGGAGGGACAAAGAAATTTCAATTGCTTATAATTCAGACAAGATTCACTTGAATCACGTCAAACTTGGCACACGTGCTAATTTCAACATGCTCTATCATGTGATGAACTTCATTTTAGAATTAGAGTAATTCTGATAAACTCGGTCCCAGTCCCCTTCTCGTTTTGTTACCGTACCGAAAAAGATGGCGGCTTGAACGTTTACCCACAATCCTTTGCGCGCCAAAAACTTTAAATCCGTTATAAATTCGCGGTAGAGAGGTTTTAAATCTTAAAAATAAGCCAGTACAAATGCTGTTGCCAATACACTGTCATTGAAGATAATGGAGAATTTCTACGTGTTATTTTGAGTGTTCGGTTCGCAAGGGATTGTGGTCAAATGTACAGCATCCATCTTTTTCGATACGGTGGATTGGGTTTAAAAATCAGAAAAAGGGGCAGCTCACAGTCTGTACTCGGACCGTATACCGTCCTGCAGCGTGCGGTAGCGTGCTTTTATAGGCCTCATTCACAAGGGTGTGGTCTCTGTATTTTAACAGTTTAGCCACATGTTCAATGTATGAAGAACAACATATTTGCCATGCGAAAGAGCATACCAACATTGGTGATCCTGTAGAATTTGAGTGTTGTAGCATGAAAGGCTGTAAAGTTACAGCGATTTGAAATTAGAGAGATTTGTATGAGAAAAACCATGTAGGCCTTTCCAGCCTCGCTTTCATGTACTTTCTACATTTAAAATGACAATAACTCGACAGCAATTTATAACATTGCTTTCAAACTGTGGTCAATTACTAATTTAGGTACAATCTTTCATGTGGTGGCAATAGTTTCTCTGTACACATTAATCTTCCAATTTATGCAAATTAGGTGGTGGCCATTATGAATGAGGTCTAATTGGCATGTCAAACGTTTTGATGACCAAGACATCCGGATTCAGAGCTAGTTTCCTTTACAAATTATATGCAATGAAATATGCGCGGTGTAAATATTTAGAGGTGGTATTTCATAGAATTAAGCGCTAATCGCACAACCCGCGTCCTGAAATATACACTGAAAAGCCTGGCCAAAACCTCTGGAAAGCGAAATCGAGAGTTTGAGAGGTCTATGGAATACATGTGTGAAATCGAATTTGAAATGTTCTGCCGTGAGAACTTTACGTAGGCAATCTCGTCCCCAGAGCCCGCGCTTTTTTTCGGCCAGCGGACACGAAAAGCGAAGATTTTCGTGTACGCTGGCCGAAAAAAAGCGCGGGCTCTGGGGACGAGATTGTTACGTAGGTCGACAGGGCTGAATAACTAGGGCGCATGCGCGAGCTGATGCGTAAATCGGCGGAATTTTACCGAAAACACTATCTGTTGGCGGTACATTTTTCGTTTCGTGTTTGAAGGTAATTTTATCCCAGTGGCCCAAACTTAAACTACATTCGTTGTTTCTCAGTTTCTGAAGGAAATGGTCTGAGTATTTGAATCTTATCCTTCCAGCAAAACTCTTATTATTCGCAGAAAACTCGCTAAATTTTGAAATTTTTGTATACGCTGCAGTCGTCCCTAGTCTACGCGCGTCACGTTATTCAGTAAATGGGGTCTGGGTACGAGATTGTTACTCAGTGCTGTCACGTAGGTCAAAAACATAAATAGCTGTATTTCCCTTCGCGAGAGTTAAACCGGAAGGTTTTGCAAGGCTTCTTACTCGTGAGTCAAAACGGCCGCCATTAAAAAAAAACGCTTTGCGGCCCTTTGCGATTGCATGATGGCACGACCGAGGAGAGGCCTGGGAACGAGGCTAGGTTTGCAGTTGAGAAGACTTAGTAGAACTCAAGGTGTTTTCCACAGGACATCCAAAGAGCTTACATTTTGTCTAACAGTAGCCTGAGAAAACGGATAGTCTAATAGCTCTTACCCCTATCTTAATCTGCCTGTATAATCATGATCGGTTGTTTGGTTACCCTGGTTACAGAAGCCCTCGTTAGGAGTACTAGCTAGGAGAAACTACAACTACTACTGACTTCGGCCATTGTGAATCTCACTTCCATGCGGAGTTTAGGTTCAGAATTTGAACCTCCGCTCTGATTGGATAATCTACTCATTAGGATAGAACGGTAATGTTCACACGTCAAGTCGGCGGGACTCATCGGCTTTATGATTAGTAAAAGTTACTGGCCCACGAAAGCTAGAGAATGGTCTCCTCGTCTCCAAGAAGTTTTACAGCATTTACACAAAGTGCCGAAATGGGAGGAAGATCTCACGAAGAACAAGCATGGGCATTATAATCACATACTTGAGTTGTGAACTATAGAAATGCTACTGATCGCTGTTATTTTTGTTCAGTGGGTCTTTTTCAGGAATGCAATCACGTGGTTGTACTGGATGGCAAAACAAATATGATTCATTTATTTAAAGGCACTTGTACGAGATCAGTAGTGTTATTAGCAAAACCTGTTTGTAAAAGCTATTTTCCACCTTCAAACAATTGGCGATCTTTCTAAAACAGCGTTTGGAAGTTTGTTTGCCGTCTAGTAAAGCCTTTCCCATGGGATCACGAGCTCGATTCATTGGTTATTGAAGTGATGTATCAGCACGCGACTGTTTCCTGCAAAAGATCTATTGGGTAGTTGAGACTAAGCGGAAGTGGTTTCAGTTTCTATGTTCAGACCGTTTTGATTGATCATCACGTCCTTCTAACCCCCCCTATACGCTACTGTTACTGTGTATATCGGGTGAAGCCAACAACGGCATGCATCACCAATCACCTGCTGGTCACCCGTTTCAATATTTTTCCATTTGGATATTTGTTAAAATCAATAACAGAATCATTAAAAAATCAGCTATGAACGTTTCCATCATAAATACCTGGAGGGCAACCGTGCAGTTTCCGTTACTAAATATAATCTCGCAGAACATTTATTTGCTAGGTACAACCAACTTGCTTGGTACGATTGAAGCAAAACCACGCAAAAACTTGAGCGAAAAATTAAAAGACTAATGACAAACAATCAGGTATTTTTTTCGGTACCCGTATTTTCCCGTTACACAAAGGGTAACCTTAATTTATTATTCATTTTTCAGCGACGTTTTTTATCACATTTCTTAGGATTTTTGCTTTAGATACTATAATGTAGAAAGCCTTGCTTTAGTCCAATAAACCTTAAGTTCGGGGATTTTTTTTTTAAATATCAATCAAATGTTTCCAAAAAATTCTGCGTAACGAATGTCAAATCAGCCAATCATTGGATTTCTTCTAAGGAGCTTCTACATGATTTGGTTTTCAGCTACTAGTACGCATGCGTTTGTCTTTTGTTCGTATAAAATTCGACTCGGGCCATGCGAAACCAAAATTCTATTAAATTAAAATTGAATTAACCTAGGTAGTTTTTCGAAATCTAGAAATATGGCCACAGTGGACTCATCATCGAAAACGTTGAGTTTCGAAGAGGAGTTAGAATTAGAGCTAGAAACTTTCGACTTGGATACATCGGACGATGAAAACGGAGTAAAAAAACAAGGAACACATTGCCAAGATTTCCTCGCGGATACCATCGCTGTAACGACTAATTCGCTCCTTAGAGCTACCATCTGTGAACTGGAAAGGGCTTTAAAAGACACTAGACGATTGTTATTTCAGAGGGACAAGGATAATTCCACTCTAAGACAGGATCTAGAAAAGGCGAGGAAGGATCTGTACAAGGAACAAACACAGAGAAAAAAACTGAACGAGGAAGCTGAGAAACTGAAAGAGTATCAAAAAATCAAACAGGAAAATGAACAGTTGAGATCAGAGGTCGAAGAGCTGAGAGAAAAACTCAAAAGCAATGAGCGCACCAAAGATATTTCCGAGGAAGACCCAGACGAAATTATCCCTTGTTGTTCCTCTATGAATGAACTGGTCGAAGTCAAACGAAAACTTCGCGACATTGAAAAACAGTTCAACGAGTTTAAAGAAAACAATCAACTCGGGGAAGACCTCTCGATTACAACGTTAAGGACTTCCGCCAACGGGGCTGCGCCGAGAGCTCAGAAACAAGCACAAAAGGAACTCCAAACCCAGCTCAGAATTAAATTCCTGAGGGACGCTTTTTTTTATTATATGATAGACTTTTATCCCGATGAGCAGATGAAGGCGATTTTGGCGATTCTGGACTATGACGATAGAAGACAGGATATTATTATTGAATCTCATAAGATGAAGAGACAGGGGAAGCGGTTCACGGTCACCGAGGTCTCCAGTAGATCACTGACATTTGTACAGGAGAACCGATAAGTTTATTTGTTCTTTTATTATAAAGCTACGTAATTTCGCGAGCCTTGATTGGTCTATGTGTGGTCGATAGCTTCCCGTACGGACCTTTCGCCCACCCACTTCCAGTCTCAAAGAAAACGGCGAAGACTCTATACAAAATCCAGAGTTCCTCAGGAGAGGAATCGCTCACTCATTCTGACTGGCTAAAAATACATAGATTAGCAGTAGTTTAAAAATTTAAAAAATTGACAGCAATTGAGTGACGATGGTTGTTTAGTGTAGTGGTTGCGACGTTTGCCTTACGAGAAGGAGGAGCGAGGTTCGAGTTCCAGAACGTTTACCTCACCATTTTCTTAAGAGGTTTTTCCTGAGAACCCTAGCTCTAGGTGGGTAAGATCTTGTTTACTGACCGGTTAGGTTTTTTTATGGTTCAGGGTAGGTTTTTAGTTAGTTTACATTGTCATTTCATTAAGTGAGCGATTCCTCTCCTTAGGGGCTCGTTTATTAACCTCGTTTGCTCGGTACATAGCCTAAGTTATGGTCCTCGTTTCCCCCCCTTCATATGGCTCGATCGGAAGGACAAAAACAATGAGAAACCATTCCAATGCCACTCATACGAACTCCGTTCTAGTCAAACCGCGAGTCAACGTGACACCGTTGGCACGGAACATTTCAAGTTAGGTGACATCATAGTTAATAGAGTGGAATGGTTATGAAACCCGGCAAACTTCAAAGTGGCTAACAAAGGCGCTGCGATTTATGTTGGAAGGGGGCAAGACAAAAGATTGTGCAGGGTCATAGTTCATTAGCGTCCCCTGAACGACTGAACTCACACGTTTCTATTGGCTGATTGATTAACACATTGGAATTTCTATTGTGTTTTTTGCAGGGTCACGGTTGAAAAAAGCTAACAAAGACATATAACAAAGAAGGTCGCTGGGTTTCATAACCATTCCACTCTATTAACTATGGTGACATCAACTAAATTAGTACGAAATTCATCTAATTTAGTGGTCTAAACAGTTAACACCGACGTTAGAACGACTCTACTGTATATTTGTTAGTCTAGTATTGCTAGGATAGTCAGCATTCTGTAGTGACTGGTATTATAGTTACATGTACATTTATCTCTTCAATCGTCCTAACAATACAAGGTGGAACTAGAGATGCCTCCTAGTCGTTACTGTACTATGCAGATAATCTATAGACCGGATTTCCTTGAACATGAAATTTGAAATAAGCGCCCTCCCTCGAATAAGCGCCCCCATCCAATACAGTCAGAGAGAATGTAAGAATTAACAGGTGGTGGATGGTACCACATATTATATAATCCTGCCAAGAACGCACCAAATATGCACAAGAACGCCCCAAATAATACAAGAATGCACCAAATATGCACAATAACGCATCAAATATGCAAAAGAACGCATCAAATATGCATAACGCACCAAATATTCACAATAATGCATCAAATATGCACAAGAACTCACCAAATAATACAAGAATGCATCAAATATGCACAAGAACGCACCAAATAATACAAGAATGCACCAAACACGCACAAGAACGCACCAAATATGCACAAGAACGCACCAAATATGCACAAGAACTCACCAAATATGCACAAGAACGCACCAAATATGCACAAGAACGCACCAAATATGCACAAGAACGCACCAAATAATACAAGAATGAACCAAATATGCACAAGAACGCACCAAATATGCACAAGAACTCACCAAATATGCACAAGAACGCACCAAATATGCACAAGAACGCACCAAATATGCACAAGAACGCACCAAATATGCACAAGAACGCACCAAATATGCACAAGAACTCACCAAATATGCACAAGAACTCACCAAATATGCACAAGAACTCACCAAATATGCACAAGAACTCACCAAATACGCACAAGAACGCACCAAATACGCACAAGAACGCACCAAATATGAGACCGTATTTCGGGTAGTTGCGTTAAAATGGTTTCCCGGCGTCACCATAGTAAATCCCATTTCTCGAGCTAGCACACACGTTTTTTCGTTATAGCGTTGTTTCGTGTTTATAACATTACAATTGTTATGCTAATGTACCAACCATGATTTCAAAAGGCCGCTTTGTGTCAGGAACCAATGGATCTCTGGTTGGCACATTAATGACAATGGATGACGTGTAGTGAACATCGCTATTTATGGAAAGAAAACTTGGTTTCTTGACTGAATTTATATAATAAACAACTTATTAGTCGTCTAAGCATCTAATATGGCTATGTATTTTTACTCGGGAAAATATACGACTCGTATTAGATGCTTAGACGACTAATAACCTTTCAGTACCAAGTATCAAAAACAACAGCTCCTTTTTTTAAGGAACTCCGTTTATTTTATTCCAACTCACTGTAGTATTGACCGTGACCGATTTAGCTTGTACATATGTTGTCCCAATTCAGGACACCTGACTTTTCCCATAAGTAATGTTTTTGTTTTTTATTTTCTGTATCCCAAGAGGTAACGTATAAATTTGTAAATCTCGAAAACAAAGCACTGAATCCTCTGGAGAGATGTCACATGATCTGAAATGGGACAACAAATGTACAATCTAAATCGGTCTATTCGGACCATTTCAAATTCAAAAATGACATCGTGCAAGAATTGTCATAAGCACCCCCGGAACTACGATACTCATATATGCTTTGTTTGGCATTTATTTAAAATTCTCAATATTATTTCATGTCATTGATGTAAAATTTTCAGGGGAAGTTAATTTTGTACTCTGATTCCCTATAATGAGAGATTCTACAGAGGAGGATAAAGGCCCTCTAGCAATTTCCGAGCCAATAAAAATCATCGTTATGTCAAATGACTTTTGTCGCGTCTGGGTATGTGTAAGAAGCCAATCAGAGACCAGGTTCAAAATCTGAACCAAATACGGGCCTGGAAGTGACATTCTCTTTGCTTCGGATTTTTTTTCTCCCGTCGCTCTCTCCACGTTTTTCCTCTGGAAAAGGCGTCTGGCTTTCAGGGTACGAACATTTGTGCCACACTGGCATAAATTTAAGGGGAAAACTGTAGTAAAACGTGCCACTGACACAATAACATGCTGTGGCTCAAACACTGCAGCAGTGACTTTGAAGAAACGGCTGAACAGCTTACATGCAAACTGCTTAAATTTAGCATAGACTATCTAAGTGCTGAGACCTGATGGCCACACCATTGCGGGATTCTTACATTTCCCCCCGAAATGGTGCAGCACTAAAAATATATATGTACTCGAGGGCACATGGTAAAAGTTGTGAAATGGGATACAATTTCTTCAACAGCACATGAAATAGGGAATATTTGGTATAATTGTTCTTTTTACAAAAGGTTCATTCATGGTTTTTATGTAATATGTAAAACATGAAGAGCTGTTTTAGAAGCAATTTCTGAATACAGTGAGACGGGGTCGAAAACCGAGGCAAAGCAGAGGTTTTTCAACCCCTTCTCACTGTATTTAGAAACTCGCTTCTAAAACAAGCTCTGAGTGTTTTGATGGCTTCTCAAACTCCACTTTAATGATAAAATTAGCGATCTAAAAGTCTTGAAATGCGAGCTGTATTTGGAAACGATTTCTAAATACCCCTCATGGTCAAGATTTCTATTGTATTCACCTCGTGAATTATTAATGAGTTTGAGAAATGGTGTTCTGTCACTTAATTTTCAGTCTACTGTTCATCTCTTCAAAGCTGTTCACATCGTCCAGTCCTCGCGTTTAGCTTCCCAGGCTTAGTATAAATTATTTATCTTAATTGTTTTAATTAATTAATGTCTCCCTGTAAATTCCTTATTTGTTACTTGTTTCTATATGTATTTTCGTGTGTACCTGTATTAGCAGTTTATGTATGTTAATATAAAATTATAAGACAGTTTTGTAAGTCTGGGAGCAAAATATGTAATTTCAAGCATCCTGTAAAAAAGGAGCCAGTGAAACTCGGCAGAGTAGCAGGTGACATTTGCCATCTGTTATCTACATCCCTGGCTTTACTGAAAAAGACTGCAGTTTCCCAGTAGAAAATTGTGAAATACAATCTGAGAGCAAAAGCACTAAACAAGACAGTATGAATTAGTTAGTCCAGTTTTGCAAAAGGTAACTATCTACCCTTGTGTCAAATGTACAAACTCGCATACACTGTAGCTCATGGATACTCAAAGGTACATCTAGATGGATGGTATATTAATCTACCTGCTTAGCAAATAAAGTTAGTTGTAGTGCCCATGGAAGCTCTCTCACATTGGCTTCAATGCATTCATGGTGTTAATGTCCCAGACTGTAGTTCTTAGTCTGTCAATCACTTCTTTCAGCTGTTCATTTTTCTTTCTTAATTTCTGTAAAGGAGAGGAATGGAATTGCATGTAAGTGGCATTCTACAACATAATGTAGCTATGAGAGGTACAGCATGAAATATACCACCTCTTGCCCCACCTACCAGGGGGAGTGGGGCAAATAAATTTAGCAATGAGAGATACAGCATTAAGTACATCATCTCTTGAGTAGTATAGTCGGAGTCAGTTAAATACCACTTTTTCTTGTACAACAAAACTCAAAAGGTTGTGAATGTTATGGACGCCTTGTTTTCTTGCACAAGGGGCGTCATAAAGTGAATTCAGAAATCCACTTCATAACGCCCCTTGTGCAAGAAAAAAGGCGTCCATAACATTCACAACCTTTTGAGTTTTGTTGCACAAGAAAAAGTTGTATTTAACTGACTCCGACTATACTACTATGGGGTAACTAAGGGTCATTCAAAGTGTCACTAGACATTCTTGTACGTAAAATCCAACTTGATAATCCTATTAGAGATATAATTACATATAGTTATATCGCTGCAACGTCCTTACACATAAAATCCAAATTCGAGTGCCTGTTAAAGCTATCCTAACACATAGTTATATCGAAGGGAGAATGGTGAGACCACGTAGTGAACCACTTCCACGGAGTCTAGCTCGAGAGGCAGGTGCTATTCTAGAGGAGAGAGATGGAATGCTCGAGGGGATGGAGATAGGGCGCCGTACTATCCGATGGCGCTTCTTCCAAGGTGTGGCAGGAGACTTGACTCCTAGGATCATGGAAAAGTTAGTTGCAAAGGTAACCACCAGCTTTTACCTGCGATACAGCTACACCTATCGCATTCGAAATGTCAATGACGGACGCGTGATTCTATTCTCCAAGACTGTCCCAGGCTCTCCATGGGTGAACATCCTAGAAGATGCAGAAGAGTGGATCAATAGCAAGGAGACAGCTCGATTGAATCCCGACAACATCACTCGACCAAATACCCAATGGGCCTTCGTTCGTTGGATCTACGTAGATGTCAAAGTCGTGATCGATCGTCAGCTTTTGTTGGGAACAGGTCCACTGCCCCAATGGCTTCGCCTTAAGAAAGGAATGCTTGCCCTTGATCGATATGGCGACAACCTATGTCTTTGGCGCTGCCTTGCCATGCATGAAGGAGCAAGAGTAGATAGGTGTTGCGTCAAAGCTCGAAAACTTGCCCAGAACTTCTATCGCCTGACAGCACCCACGCAAGACGTTCCCAGAACTTCCTTAGACCAGCTGGAGGAAGTCGAGTTGCACTTTGGAATCGGTATTCGGGTGTACGAACCTACGGAGGATGGCGCTTGGCATCTGACGCGACATGCACCCCACTACAAGCATACGATGACGATTGGGCTGTATGAAGAACATGCCTTCTACATCAAGAACATCGACAAGATAGGGAGTGTCTACGTATGCAACGATTGTAAGCAACGGTTCACAAAAGCCTCGAACCTTCACCGCCATGCAGATCGTTGCAGGCGTGGCGAAACAAAGATCGTTTGCCCCGGAAAAGTAATCACAGTACCCCAGTCGGCATACGAAAAAGCCTTCTGGCCAGAGAGCACAGCCAGCAAAGTCGCTTTATGCTGGTTGGAACGCGAAACCAAAAGGATTGGACAACACATTCATCATGCAGCTTGTGGGCATGGTGGAGAGCATTGGATAGAAGGAGCGCCGGTCGACGGCTACGAACCTATTTCGAAAACCATCTTTCAATTTCATGGATGCTATTTCCATGGCTGCCCGAAATGCTTCCCTAGGGAAAGGAGGCTCTATCTCAAGACCTGTGAAAGAACGGCAAAGCTACAAGGAGCTGGTTATACAGTAGTGGAAGCTTGGGGCTGCTCCACAAAGAAGAAAAACAAACCAGTCCCCACACCAACACAAACTGTCTACCCACACTTCATAGTTTACGATTTCGAAGCCTATCTCGACACGACAAAAGGAAGACAACCAACAGACCACCTGACCATCGAAAACGTCCATGTCCCAATATCAGTATCAATTGCCGACACATACAATCGAAAGTCAACCCACCTCTGTCGACGCAATCCAAAAGAACTCATCGAAGCCTTTGTCGAAGAACTCCAGCTAAGAGCGAAAGCGATCCAAGAAGTCATTGCAGAACAGTTCTGCCCCAAGACACCTGAATTCTCTTTTGACACCCTACCAAAGAAACAACAAGCGAAGATCGACGAATGGATCCGCCAAGTTCCAGTAGTGGGATTCAACTCTGGCAGGTACGATCTCAATCTGATCAGGGAGCACTTCGTAGGAATCATTGCTGACACCTGTTCAAAGATCCTGGTAGCAAAGAAAGCCAATTCCACTATGTTCCTATTGACCCCAGATTTCCGTTTCCTTGATGTGATCAACTACCTTGGACCTGGAACTTCTTATGAACGTTGGATCAAGGCATATGGATGCGAATCGCAAAAGAGTTTCTTCCCATATGAGTGGTTCGATTCTCCAGACAAGTTGGATCACATTGGATTACCAGACTATCCAGAGTGGGGTTCGAAGTTGAAAAGAGAACATCTACTATCTATGTCAGAGTTCGAAGACTGTGAGTGCACCTTTCTCGACAAAGGAATGGAAACCTTTGCAGACTGGCTACGATACTACAACGACCTAGATGTAGTTCCATTCCTAGAGGCACTCGAAAAGATGCGAGATTTCTATCACGAGAAAGGAGTAGACATGCTGAAAGACGCAGTGTCCATTCCAGGAGTCTCACTACAGTTCCTACTTCGAGGTAGTGTAGAAAGGGGAGCTGAGATGTACGCTCCAAGTAAGGAAGCCTACCGCATGCTGAAAGACGCTGTCGTGGGAGGTCCAAGCATAGTGTTCACCAGACTCCACGAAGCAGGAGTGACTAAGATTCGTAGTCATCAGGGAGGAACTAAGACTTGTCGTAAGATTCTTGGATACGATGCCAACGCCCTATATCTTTCTACCATGGAATTCGAAATGCCTTGTGGAAAAGAAAAGGTTGTGCACTATGACGATCCAGGTCCAGCCACCAAAGGATTCGTTGAATGTCTACTTGGTGGAACGTGGTTTGGATATGCAGAAGTAGACATCGAGATACCAAAGAAATTGTGGAAGGAATTTGAGGAGATGCCACCCTTCTTCTACAACAAGAAAATCCCCAAAGAAGCAATCCCTCCAGAAATGTTGGCCTACCTCACAAAGACAGGTAGAAAGCTCAGCGAGGAAAAGAAGCTAGTTGGGAGTCTCTCTGGAAAGAAGTTGCTACTCTATGCTCCTCTTCTACTTTGGTATGTAGATCATGGCGCAGTGATCACTGCTGTCTACCGCACGATAGACTACGAACCCAAAGAAATCTTCGGATGGTTCGTGGACCAAGTCACTGAGGCACGTCGTATGGGAGATGAAGATAAAGGTGAGGCTTTGCTGGCAGATGTGTTCAAGCTGCTAGGAAACAGCGCCTATGGAAAGTTGCTCGAAGACTTGGGACGCCAAACAAAGGTCACCTATACAAAAGATGAGAAGGTTGTGGACAAAGCATTGCGAAGTGTTTGGTTCGAAGACCTGGAAGAGATTGGTGATGCATATGAACTCGAGAGCCGAAAGGACCAGATCCAAATCAAACGCCCTTTCCAAGTAGGTATCGCTGTGTACCAGCTCGCAAAGCTGCGTATGCTTGAGTTCTACTATGACTTCATCGACAAGTACATCGATCGCAATGATTTCGAATATATACAGATGGACACAGACAGTGCCTACATTGCCATCTCGGGAAATAGCCTCGATGAGGTTGTAAGACCGGAACTGCGAGAAGATTTCGAAGCCGAAAGGAATGAATGGCTAGCTTGGGACGAATGGAGCAGTCGTACGCCAGGACTCTTCAAACTCGAATTCGAAGGACATCGCGCCATTGCCCTATGCTCGAAAGCCTACTACGTCGATACAGGTGGCAGCAAGAAGTATTCCGCTAAAGGTATGTCTAGACGGCACAACGACATTTCGTGGGAACGATTCAAAGCAGCCCTCCAGGGTAGTATCGACATGGCGGAAAACCGAGGCTTCCGACTATCGCCAGAAGGCATAGCAACCTACGAACAACGGAAGCTTGGGCTATCGGCTTACTACGACAAAAGACGCGTTCTTCCCGATGGAATCCACACCGAGCCAATAGAGTACGCTGTTTAGCGTCTAGGTACAAACAGAATTCCTTTTGGTGGTAGTTCTGTATCCCTAGGAACGACTTGTAGCTCTTCACGAACGAATCCACGTTTGGGTGCATCCTTCTCCTTCGCAAGGTAGTACAGCACAGGCTGTCCCGAAGATACTACACTTCGTGAAATGGTGTATATTTGCAAACTCCACACAGGATCAGTAGCTCTACGTTTTTCACCTCCTTCCAATTCTCCTGGTGCATAAAGATATCGAACTAGAACGTCGAATGGTAGACGCTCTTCTCTCAATCCAACCGTGCGCGAATATGTAGGAGTCTTCAGATCTACTTGTTGCGCCACTACAGAATTCGAAGGCTCTTTACCAGTCAACCGAGTCACCTCACTGTTCATGGCTTTGATAACCATTGGTAAACGAATTACCCATTCTCTACTACGCTCATCTGATCCTTCCGAAGTAAGCACCATCTCTTGTGCATATTGATATCCAAACAATCTCTCAGCTAGAGTCCTATTTGCTCTTTCAACAAAACTTTGCGCTCTATGATTACCAGCCTCACCTCGTTGAACTTTCGTACCATGTAGTTCTAGCGTTTCAGACATACGTCCCATGAATTCTCTACCAGGATCTACTTGCAAAGTCTTTGGCCATTCTAGTGGACTACGTTTATAGATTCGTTCGAATGCCGCAGCAACTTCACCACTATCTTTAGATGCCAAAGGTTCGGCTTCTTTGTATCGAGAAGCTACGTCGATTACTACCAATGCGTACTTGTATAGCTTCCGTCCACGTCCAGGACGATCGTGTGGTAGAAATATCAAATCGGCTTGGTGGACTTCATTTGGTTTCGATACAGTCCAATGTGGTCGTGGAATGTGTTTTGGTGGTGGTAGATATATTTGCCACATAGATTGCTTTTCCAACCAACTCCTAGCTACGTCTTCTGATGCTTTCGCTGCTACCGATAGCTTACCGATTGCAGAGTGACCTTTCCAATAGCCCATAGGACCATAGAAGATATTCGCAAGTTTAGAATCCATCATACATCTATACGTCCCAACCTTCAACAGATAAAAAAAAAAGGAAGAATAAAGAAAGTCGTTGCGTGACCCTCTTCATTCTTCCTTTTTTTTTTAGTAGTAGCTTAGTAGTAGCTTAAGTAGCTTACTAGTAGCTTAGGTAACTTACTAGTAGCTTACTAGTAGCTTAGGGCAACTCACCAGTAGCTTAGGGTAACTTACTAGTAGCTTAGGTAACTTACTAGTAGCTTAGTAGTATCTATATCCATTTACTAATAGTGTATCCAACGCCTAGCATTCCACCCCCAACGTAGAGCAACTCACCAGTCTTCTGATTGTTTGAGGGTTTGTAGTAGTCAGATAAGCGGGGTTCTTTCATCTCTTTGAGATGTTTAAGCGCCTTACGTAACTTATCGGATCGCACTAAGGCTTCGTTGGTATCTCTTTGATCGTTGTGTGCTTTGCGTTCAAGACCTTCCTGCTCTTGTGCATAGTCATATAAGCTTTGACGTTTGATTCTATACGCTTTCATTTCACGTTCTAGTTTTTCGGTGGCCCTATCGTGTCTCTCTCGTTCTGCATCTACATCACCATCTTTTCCAAGCATTCTAGCTAGTATGCCACCACCAGTAAATGCCGTTGCATTCAATATAGCCCCGAGGAGGGCCATTCCAATTGCTGCCGCCATTATGGTATGATCTTTTGTTTCTCAAGATTTAGGTTTGGGCTTTTCTTTCTTTCTCAAGTTGTTTCTCAAGATATTCCTTTGCGTATAAGCTACCAAGTATCACGGCAGTCCACTTTGCGTAATTCGCTAGGGAAGAAGAAGGATCGCTAAGCATAGATTCCTTGGTAGTCTTTTTTACGATCCACCCAATACCAGCAGCGAGTCCAACGATTTTGACTGCATCGGTTGCCGTCTTCGTCAATTCCTTCTCCATCTAGATATATACTACTATGATCTCGAGTCTTTAAGTGTTACTCCATGTCTAGTGCCGTTGGCTTTGCCGGAGCTGCAGGTTGTGTCGTGCTAACGGTGGCAACACGCTTATTACCATCTACATACTTCTTGTACGCAAAGTACGTGCCAAACAATGTAGCGCCAGTACCAATGACTGCGAGGATAGTCAGGCTTTCGAACCGACCTTTCTCTACGTCGACTTCTTTACATGATTCGCTTTCGCGCATCAACTCTCTCTTTTGAGCTTCTTTACATGATTCGCTTTCGCGCATCAACTCTCTCTTTTGAGCTTCTTTAGCGAGTTTGTTGCTTAACGCTAGTGCTTTTCCAGCTGCGACGCGCTTTGGGTTTTTTATCTTAGTTGGTGCAGTCGTCGGAGGATTCGCAGTTATCTGATCCGTCTGTCCTTCCATCTTGCTTCGATATAGTAGGTATATGTGAAGGTTCAACAGTTGTACCAGGAATGACTACGTGACCAGATATGTGGAATAGGACGCTAGCTAGAGCTACAAGGCGACCGGCTTTGAGCGATAGTAGGCCAGTCGCAGCACTGATTTCGTTGCGGACTAGAGGGTCTTCTTGTAGGTCCTTGATCAGGGCTTCTTGAGAATCTATTGGTACTAGGTAGGCAACTAGGCGGGTAGCTAGACGTGTCACACCGTCGACTAAGCCTTTCGTTACTTGCTTAGCTAGAACGGCCTGATACCTCCTATGCAACTTGTCTACTTCTTTCTCAGGAAGTCTAGAGATGTCTCCTAGAGAAAAGTTCTTACCTAAGTATTCTTTCGTTACGCCTGTTGCGGCTAAGATCGAAAGTGATTCACGATTGTCTGATGTGACGTCTAGGTTGGTTGGTGGGCCTGTTACATCCTCACCGAATATCTCGAGTATTTCTTTATCCATGATAATATGTTGTAGGTGCTGGGAGCTCTAACACTACCTCGAAAGGATGGCGTAGACAGAAGCACATGCGAGCGAACTTATGGGATCCAAGTATCGTTCGTAACTCTTTACATTCTTGTGAGCCTCCATAATCCTCAAATATCTTTTTACCATCTACGGCCGATGCTGTATGGAATGCTACTACGATAGCTACGTTCTCACGGAAGGGTTTACATATGCTCGTTAGTTGTTGGGACAGCACCCAAACTGAAATCCCTATATGTCGTGCAGAAAAGGCTAAGTCCACTAGCTTGTCAGTTCGTTTCTTGACGTCCTTCGATGCGGCGCAATCATCGAGAATCAATAGAGTATTGGTACCTGACCAAAATGTTGCGCAAATACTCAAAGTAGCATCGATGGCATCTTGTGGTGGCGATATGACGAAGAAATGAGGATCTCGATTTGCGAATCCACGATAAGTTTTGTTGTGGGCATACGTAGGACAAATCAGTACTATGTAATCGAACTTACCACGAAATGCTCCACGAAGTTGTTCTATGAGAAACGCAGTCTTCCCACAATTCGTTGGACCGACTATGAGTGCGTTGAACGGTACGTGCTCTACGAGAGAATCCATCAGTATAATATACTCTGCAGAGATCTGTTCAATATCGTGACCTGAGCATCCGCAAGGACATAGATGTGCATTTTCACATTTCCACTTCCCTTAGCAGTTCTATGTATGCGAATGTCGATGTCCTTTCCACTGCCGGTTTGTGCCAAGCCATCACCATGAACAGTGGAATCTTTTGCTGTGCGACAATCGATTAGAATAGAGAATCTATTTTCAAAGAACTTCTTTGGAGTCATAGAAGTATTGGGTGTGCCAAACCAGCTTCTTGCAGCCTCCCAGAAATCTAGGGGAAGCATGCCGCTTGGAAAGAGTCTATTGGGAATCCCATTGACATCTACTTCTACCTTCAAGATATCTGGATTCGAGAATGCTTCACTATCTCGCGTGCCAATGGTAGGTGGATCTATGAATAGTAGAAGCAGTCCAGCAAAGGATCGTCGTGGAACATTGATGTTTTGAGATATCAAAGTATCGGACGTTTTAGCGATATCTACTGTTTTGAAGTGAACAGCGTAGTTGTATAGGAATGCAGTACCTATTTCATATTTGTGAAGTGCACTACTAGCCAGCGTTTCGTTCCTGATTGCTTCGTATTCTAGTTGGATGTTGGTAAGTTGGTACGTACCTATCTTCGTTGTATCCGATCCAATTACAACCTCGTTGGCAGACGCTAGAGTTAACTCGAACGTAATGGTACTTTCTAAGGCATGTGGATATAGAACTCCATGTTGTGTCAGAATGTCAACATCTAATGGAATCCTATACTTTGAACCACATGCAGTTAGGAGTGCGTTGTCTGCAGCAGATGAAGTACTTGCGTCACCAGCTTTCGAGCGTAGCTTATTCAAGTTCTCTGATTGAATGCCTTGTTGTATTCTAGACTCTCTCTCCTGCGTAGATAGGTATATATCGGAGTATGTTTGTAGGAGGTCTGGCCTGACAAGGTCTTCTACTGTTTCAGCTCCCATCCTACAGATTCTACGCATGACCAAACAGCGTCCAACGTTCGAAACGACTCTGTTATTCGCATGTCCACCAGATAGTACGATGTCGCCCAATAGCGCTAAGCTGCCAGGTACTAGTACTACATCTTCTGCTAGCTTTGGAACTTCTACGTATAGAGTCTCACCTGGATTGGCAGACGATCGAGTGAAAGTCTTCCTATACAAGTCTCGCGGAGCCTTGAGTGCATGAGGCTCTCTTCGTACTTGTGTGGGATCCAACTTTGATGAGATCATGTTGAATATAACTATATATATAATTATGTTTAACATGGCCTCTGAGGGTAGGTATGATGAAAGAACTGATGAAGCTGAAAGAGGAAGAGACTACGACAACGATGATACTGTCAATGAAGAAGCACGGAAATTGGCGTCAGACTCTACGAATGTGGATCCGAGTGAATCATCAAACCTGAAAACTAGACGCGACTTCTCCAAGGAAGGTGCTCGACCAAAGAATCGGGAAACCTCGTTTTCTAAAGAAGATAACGATTACCTTGACGAACTCGTCGCGGAGGATGAGGATAGAATCAAACATCCGAAATTTAGCGATCGCCGCGTAGTCTTCAAAGCAGGCACATCGGATGAACTGAAACAAATGCTATTTGATACTGTATGGGAACACTATGCGGATGTAGGGACTCGTGGAGGAGTCCTTGAGATAACTGGAATATGGGATGCCAATAAGGAACTAGGTAGGATCTATCTTCACGTACTTGGAAGTAAAGAGAAGCCCATACCTTTGACCACAGTGAAGGGTGAAAGATATCAAAGTATGGGTAAAGATCTCAAATTTGCCCTAGGTCCTACGGATGCAGAAAGAGCAGAACAAGTCATCCAAGGTCAAGAAAAGGCCGCCGAACATCTCAAAGTAGAAGATAGTATACTTCTAGACTCAACGTCAACTGAGGACCAGAAGGAAGCGGCTAAGGAAGAGAAAGTACACATCCATAACGAAATAGAATTACTCGAACGTCAAGAAGAAGCCATACTAGAACGTATGTCGCTACGTGAAAGGATCAAATACATTTTCAGAAAGCATGGAATGACCGTTCTTGCAGTGGTAACTTCTATTGGCGCTATCGTTAGTACGATAGTTTCCCTGTTGTCGAAATCCGTACCGAAACCAATAAAGACTGGTATTGATAAAGCAGCAGATGCAGTAAAGAAGGGATTGCAAACGACTGGGGGGTTGTTGAAAGAAATGGGAAAGAAACTTGGACAGATCCTACCTGGAATGATTGGATCGATTGCGAGTTTCATATTTACTATGGCTGGTAAAGCTCTGGGAGTACTAGCGCAGAACGTTTGGTTATTCATCGTAGCAATAGTGGTGATCACGATAGAGCAATACAAACGACGTTAACGAAACAACATCCATGCAATTCCAGCTGCGGCAATGGATGTCACTGCGAGATTGATCTCATGTTGTGAGCCAGCCTTTGCCTTTGCCTTTGCCTTTGCCTTTGGTACAGGAACTTGTTTCTTGTGCGTCTCGAGAGGCTGCACCAATTTCTTATCTGGTGGGCCTTCCATAAGAAGAGGTGAATGTCCTTTGCCTTCTGCATTGATGTCGTTAGTGCCTAGCACCATATCTTTCGTAGCTTTCGGGATTGGATTCTTATAGCCATCTTTCTTACCAAGATAGTACACTAGATCGCTTGGCAATAATCGCACGCCTACAGCTATTGCTAGATCGAGCCTCTTATGCGTTGATTTTATAGCGGTAAGATAGTTTTTGTAGCTCACCACTAAGTCGTTTTCGAGAATAGCGTCTTCGACTAAGCTCTTAAACTTTTCTTTGACGTTATGGCTATCTATGATGGATCCGTTCAAGTCGGCTTGAGCACCAAGCATGCAATGTCCAAAAGCCTCGACAGATCTATTCAACCTACCCAATCCAGCATCTGTCAAACCCTTTCCGATTGGTGGCGTAAACCAATTGTATTGCTTTCCTTCGTGTTCGTCGTTCCGAATAAAGGATACTAGATCGCCCTTGTCCACACTGCCTTTCTCGTCTGCAAATAAGTTATTGTGGTTGGGCCATGTGTCTGCTTCCTTGTCGTAGCTTCGGATTACGTGGACGTTCTTGTAGCCATCACCATACAAAAGGAATACGTCTCCTAATCCATTATTCCTACCTCCGTGCCATCGGAAGTCTGGTGGGAAATCTGGTGTTCGAGATATACCAAATTCAATGCACAATTTCTCAAGAGCTGCTTTGTTATAGAGGTTATCCATTTGCTTGAAATGAGAGTTACCAGGTAAAGGAACTCCATTGGCACCACCAAGTTCATGCAGAATTCTTCGTATTGTGAAAATAAACGTGAAATCGTAGGAACCCCTGAACGACTGGTGGATACGTTTGAAAATAGGATCAAACAATGACACTCCACATCCAGAAGTCGCACACCACGTTGCGAAATTCAATTGTTGAGGCCAATATTTGAAATCCGGACCATGTAACCAATGGTAGGACTCATTTGCTGTCATATGCTTTACGACGGTCTCCTTGAATATGTTTCGAACGCCTGCTTTGAACCTATTCTTTGAGGTGGCATATATCCATAGATTAGTGAGATCGATATCTTGTGCCGGTCCAGTAGGAGGAACTGCTGTAATAGGATATTTCGCACTTCTATCTAGGGTCAACGTAGATGGGAAACCTTTATGCACATCCCACAATGCGTCATCGATGCGTCTTTGAGTGACTGCAGGTAACTTTGAGACATCATTGCCGTAAATGACATAGCTAGAATCTCCATCTCGAAACCAAATACTCGTCGAATATTTGCCTGGACCGTTCACTTCCGTAGAGGCATAGAACTTGTGAAGATCTGCATGTGGGTATTTCTTCTTGAACTTCGCTAATAGATCTGCATTCAATGTTGCAACCTCTCTACTTTTCACATCTTCTCTATCTAACCGAGCTTGATTCTCTCTCCTAGCTTGATTCTCAGCCTTTGACCTTATGTTAGCATTCGGTGTGGGAACTCTTCCTCTTCGTCTTTCCCTCCGTAATGGTAACTGAAAAGACCTCCGGACCTCCTCATGTTGAAGCTATACGTATATATAGTTATACCTTCAACATATAAGATGGTTCTCTTATATATCACCACAACATCGGCTGACCATACTGTCTACTTCGACGACCCTATTCTTATACAGAACGTTTCACTAGTCGAGGTCACTTTCGAGAATAGCTGGTGGAACCTAGAAGAGCCAGGGAGCTTTCATTGGAATGTCAATGGTGTGATGTTTCCACACGAAATTAAGGTGGGGAACTACGATATACCAACCCTCCAGACCTTCTTCAAACCCGCAATCAAAGCTGGTATCATAAAATTCAGGAAAGACTTATTGACGGGAGTTGGATCCTAGATGTCATGAAACCGATCATTCTTAGCACAAATATCTGTGAACTGTTTATTGAAAGCTGTAGGAGTTCCCCAAATACTACCACGACTTTAACTATAGCGGTAGGCACTTTCCCTATAAGTATCCTCTTTGAGATCGATACGGTATATGTCCACTGTGACGTAGTGGATTCCAGCTTCTCACTCCTAGAGGGAAAACGCTCGAAAGTCTTGGCTAGCATAAATGTCCGAGGCGATAGATTCGTGAAAACGACGTATGCCTCACTACAACCTCTAGATGTCAAAGCTCTAGGTACGATACAAAGCAGCCTTCGTCTGACAATTCTCGATGAGAAAGGTAATCTGATAGACTTCCGTGGTCGACCTATACGATACGTGTTGAAGCTTGAGTAAGCTATATGTATAACGTACAATGGAAGGCGACTCGATTCAACCGTTTCCTCAGCACCGAGTATCTATCCACAGATCGCTAGCGACGCTGGAAAGAACTTTAGACTGCAAACGATCCGAGACACGCTTTCGGACATAGAAGTTCAAGAAAGGCACTACGAAGGTGTTCGCAAGAAATATGCACGTTCTCAAGGAATAGTTCATGGCATCGCAGTGGTAACTGGAGGTCTATCTGTGATCTTATCTGGATCTGGATTGGGCGCAGCGTTGACTGGGGTTGGAATAGTGATTGGTCTACCACTTGGAGTTATTGGTGGACTATGTGGATTAATTTCAGCATCTACAACCCTTGGAGCTAAGAAGTTAGGAATGAAGGTTTCTAAGCATGAAAGGACAACTATGTTGGCAAAGGCGAAAATCAATACGATTCGCGATCTAGTATCGAAAGCCTTACGCGATGAAAACATATCCGACTCCGAATACAGTCTCATCTTGAATGAAGCAAATAAGTATGAGATCATGAGATCTGAAATTCGTCGCAAGGCTTCCATAGGTGAAAAAAGTCCAGATCGGGTTCGAGCCGAACTCAAGCAAGAAGTGCAAAGGAAATGCGAGAAAAACTTGGAATGTAAGAATCAACGTTTCCTATGAAAGGAACGAACATGGCTCTCACTTTCACTTTGCCAAGTCCTACTGCTAGTTAGCCCATGCTTAGTGTAGATTGGTTCGAAGTGGGAATGGTAAGAAGACAACTCCTTGACAAAACGCTTGACCGCATTTCCAAATATGCCACATCGCTTAACGACATCCTTAAAAGACATAGACGATCCGGAGCGACGTAGCACCTCGTAACTTGCTCCAACGACTTTCGTCTTAAGCATTGATTTGGGGCCTATATTGTTTTCCATTGCCTTAGTAACGACCTCGTGGACTATTGTTGAACGTCCCTAGGTACTCCTACAAGATCTAGTTGTAGGAAAGTCGTCGCAATGTGAGGAACTATGCGCTCAGCATCCAAGTCTACATCAATCTTATCGTCGTCACACAGAGAACGTATGAAGACCTCTCCATTATGGATGCCTTCGTTTCTTAGTTGCATGAAGCGAGCGACCTCACCTTTAGATCGGACGAATCCACATTGTATGCATGCATGGTAGAGTAGAGCAGCTAAATATTTTTCTTAGCATCACTACGCTTGAGACAAACTTTCATTACTTGGGTGAATGCGTCGGCTACGATTTCTAACGCGTTCATAGGGAACGATAGGTCATAACTTTGTTTATAAATAGTGTTGTATGCTCGTAGTTCTTGTAGTAGCGTTCGTCGTTTCAGTTCTATGTCATCATCGCTTTGCTTTGGTTTTGCGCGGTCTAGATCACTTTGATACTGAAACCCGTCCGGACCTACTATATGCAGTCGAGTAGCAATGATGTCGATCTTAGTTTCTGTACATGGTTCAACCTCGGAAACAAGACCACATGTGGGACACACGAATTCCGTTCCTTGTATTTCAAAGGGGCAGAGACAATCAGGACATGTTTCACTGGCGTTAATATGTTTCACTTGTGGTTTGATATTCAGGCTTCTACGAATTCCAGGACCAAACAATCTGACTAGCTCGTCCATGATACAACTATAGATGTCGTACGTTCAATAGAAAAAAAAAAAAAGAAGAGGAATGAAGAGGGCCACGCAACGACCTTCTTCATTCTTCCTTTTTTTTCTTTTTTCGTGGCTATTCCTAAGCGTCCTTCTCGTTCCTCAAGGCAGCCAACACCTCGTTGAGCGCATGGTTGAGAGACTCTCCAAGACCTTCCACTGGTTCCAGCACTCTTGGTTCTGCGGGCAATGCTACCTCCGGTTCCACCATGTTTGGCTCCTCCTTTCTTGGATCCTCTAGCTTCTTGCTGGACTTCTTAGCGCGTCTTATATAGACACCGGAAGACTTCACCTTGACGGTGAGACGGTCGCATCTTGAGCAAAGCTCGTAATCAGTACGACATCCTTTACCGCACTTCAAGCATGGTACATATGGGGCACAGCCTTTTGAGATTTGGTAGTTGTGCTGGGAACAGAACTTCGTTGTCTTCGAAATCTTCTTTGGACATTTTGAGTCCTTCCCTCTCATCAACCAATCACAAGTTATTGCGGCGTCTACATTTGAGTTCTTCTTCGACATGTTTGATCTGTATGGTGTTAATGCGTACTAAGATGACAACGAATGCTAATGTCGTGGAATAAAGAATATATACTAATACCATTCGGTGGCAATATACAGTATAGTAATCATTCCTTTAACATATACTTCAAGTTTGGATTCTTAGGTGCGCGAATGTCTAGTGACACTTTGAATGACCCTTAGTTACCCCATAGTAGTATAGTCGGAGTCAGTTAAATACAACTTTTTCTTGTGCAACAAAACTCAAAAGGTTGTGAATGTTATGGACGCCTTTTTTCTTGCACAAGGGGCGTTATGAAGTGGATTTCTGAATTCACTTTATGACGCCCCTTGTGCAAGAAAACAAGGCGTCCATAACATTCACAACCTTTTGAGTTTTGTTGTACAAGAAAAAGTGGTATTTAACTGACTCCGACTATACTACTTCTTGCTCCACCTACTGGAGGGAGGGGGACCATTCTAGTGGGTCCAGGTTTGGACCTAATTTCTATTTCCAGGTTTTTCATAAAAAATAAAGTCATGATTGCATGTCAAATTCCAGGTTATGTACAATGTAGACTATTGATATCCATTCAGTAATTTTACCAAATATTTTGTCCAAATCAGAAAATACAGTAGTTTCATTCACAAAAAGAAAGAAATGACAGCAAATTCCTGGAATCAATATACGTGTAATAACTACATGTATTTTGGGCTTAATTAGGCACCTACATGTAAATACTAAACACAGTGTGCAGTCACAATGTTATATTGCATTATTTTCAACAAAATCCCTTGATAAACAAGCCATCAGCCTATAAAAATATACTTTATCATGTACATGTAATATGACCATATGGTCCACATGTGATGGGAGCCATAGGTGTTTTGACGTGAGCAGGCCAGAACAGCTGTCCGGCCCTGTTTGACTTTTTGCTTGTTGTTTTGCCATTTGAAAGTGGTCATACATGTATGATCAAAAATCTATTGACTTAGTAAGGTCAGGCTAAACGGGAAAATATTTGGCACTTGTGGGTGTGCGAATCAATAAGTACTGTCCAGCCCACCCACTCAGTCAATAAGTACCATCCGGCCCTCCCACTCAGTCAATAATTACCTAGTCATCCCTACGTTACAAAGATAATGTACATACATGAATGATAAATTATTACCTTTTGAAGTTCGGTATGTTCTTTAGTAAGTGGATCTCCATCACTTGTTAACTCCATGGCTTCATCTTTCCTTTCTGTATCTACTGGTATAAGATTCTAAAAGACACAAATTTAAATCATCAACATTTAAGGTAAATAATAGGACAACTGTACTCCAATTGACAATGAGTTGAGCCAAATCATTAGCTAGGATTGGTTAATGAGAAGAGAAGAGAAACCAGCAAGCCAAGTCAGAAAGAGAACCGACCAACTCAGCCCACATGCAACCATAACCCTCCGCCCTTCTGTTTCAACATTGGTTCAACATTTGTGATTGATATTGAAAGCATGCATGTCAAACAGTTTCACATACAATGTATTTGATTCAAAATAAAGGTGAGATCGGGGGGGGGGGGGGGGGGGGGGAGCTCCCATATAAAAGGGGTAGGGATGCTCATCAGACATTTTCGATTTGTCCCCTAAGAGGTACTAAAATGGGCATGGCTCAAGCTTATTTTGACCCCTAAAAGGTACCGATAAAAACATGCCAACATTTTAAACTTTCGATGCCTTTTATTGCTGTTAACATGT
>JAOWCC010001210.1:22950058-23019308 GCA_030867875.1 Actinernus sp. WN-2022 | reverse complement strand
GTCTTACAAGCATGTTGAATAAATGAATAACAGCGATTTATTATATGGCAGCTCCGTGAGCGGGCAAGATGACTTTTTTTTAAATTTTTTATTTAATAGCTTAACTCAGGCTGAGAAACAGACTCTAGGTCCAAACAAGCTCAGCCTGAGACAAATACAAATACACTGACAATACGTTACAGATAGAACTATGAATAATGTATTAAGCATGAAATGTAAAATATATGATGCAAAAAAAAATATAATAATAGTGTACATTTGTACATTTGGTCGGCCGGCCAAGTACAAGTAAATAAGCGCAGAAAAAAGTTAGCGGCAACAAATAGTAGATGTGTTAGTAGATCGGCATTTAGAACAGATAGTTTTATAGGTTCTAATGCGATCAGGGTCAAAAGTGGAAAGCAAAAGCGCAAGATAGTGAGCTCGTAGCAATGTTTTGAAAGACGAAATTGAACTACAGGACTTAATATTTAAAGGCAGCGAGTTCCATAGAATAACTATGCGATTAAAGAAAGAATCCCTATAAGTAGATGTTTTGCATGGGTTAAGCTTGTAGTCTGAACCAGTAGTGCTTCTTGTAGATCTTGATGAAAGCGAGCATGGAGTTACATAACTAGATAGATCGGTATTGTTAAGCTTAAGGCGACACTTAAACAAATATATGAGGTCTAGATATTCTAGCCAGTATGAAAGTGGCAGTAGATTAAGTTTAAGTAGCCTATCTTTATAGGGTAAGTCTACTTTTAACATGAATTTGGTTGCGCGGCGCTGAATACGTTCGAGAAGTTGGATATCTCTAGAGCTTGACTGCGGGGCCCAAACCTGACTACCGTAGCACAGAATGGAACGCACTAGCGTAAGATAAAGGGTACGACGCAGCGTTACCCCTAAAGAGTTAGGGGTATTACGTCTCAGGAAACCCAAAACCTTATTTGACTTAGCTACCACCGACACTACTTGGTTGTGCCAGCGCAGATCATTTGAAATGATAATACCTAAATCTTTTTGAGAGCTACTCTCTTTTAAGGCGTCGTGGTCGATGTTATAGAGACGCACCAGTGGATTGCGTCTTCTAGAGATTTTAAGAACCTCGCATTTACTGGAATTGAAAGCTAAGTCCCATTTGACACTCCAGCTGACCAAACCGTTTAGGTCATACTGGAGAGCCAAATGGTCTTGCTGAGATTTCTGAGAGCGGTAACATTTGGTATCGTCAGCGAACTTGACTGACCTAGTACTAGCCGAGGTTACACTGGGAAGATCGTTTACATATAAAAGGAAAAGTATCGGACCCAGGATGCTGCCCTGTGGGACCCCAGAAACCACAGGCGTCCAGCTGGAACTGGACCCTTCGATGACAACACGTTGCCTGCGATTGCTGAGGTAATCGGCGAACCAATCCCACAGTGCACCAGCTACCCCGTATAACCTCAACTTAGTTAGTAGCTTTATGTGATTGGTCGAATCAAAAGCCTTAGCGAAATCTAGATATAGAATATCCGTCTCAATATTTTTGTCTAATAAGGCACCTATTTCGTGAAAGACGGTAAGTAGTTGAGAAATACAAGACCTCCCCTCTAAGAACCCAAACTGGGAATCAGAGATAACCTGCAAGAAGTACGGTAGCGTGTTTTTTAGAACGCATTTTTCAAAGACCTTACTTATGATGGGAAGTAAAGATATAGGTCTATAATTACTAACAAGTTTTTTTGAGTCTTTCTTGAAGATCGGTGTTATATTTGCTTCCTTCCAGTCAGCTGGAAACTTTCCACAGAACAAGGACAGATTGAATAGCCTTGTAAGTGATGGAGCGATCTGAATTGCACATTCCCTGAGCAGACGTGAAGGGATACCGTCTGGGCCAACGGCCTTGGATACGTCTAAGGTGACCAGATTTCTCAACACATCAGATAAGGATAGCACAACATTGGATAAAGTAGCTGTAGTGAAGGGCTCGACGGCTGGGATAGCGGTGGCCAGATTGGGCTGTCTGAATGTGGAGGCGAAATAGATGTTAAACGCTTCAGCCTTCCCGAGTGGAGTATCGTATTTAGTATCTCCAAGTTCGACAGTATCGGGAATTGATCCTTTGTTAGACTTTGCCTTGAAGAAAGACCAAATCTTGTTGTTATTATTGGAAACGGTTGAAGTCTTAGTTAGCTTTTCGATGTAAGAGTTGAATTTGGCTCTAATCAAGTACTTTGTATCCTTTCGTAAAAGTTTCACACGCTCCCATAATTCTCTTTTATTTTCCCTTATAGCTCTTCTTCTCAAAGTGTTTCTCTTATTTATAGAGTGAACTACTTCGCCGTCGATCCATGGCGGCGAGTCTGCACGCTTTAGTTTTGTTTTTGGAATGCAATTGTTCACGGCTTCAAGAAACCACGCCTTCCAACGGAGCCAGCAGATGTCGATGTCATTAACAGAGAAAATATCATCAATGGGTTTTTGGGTCAGGGTGGTCCTCAGGGAGTCGAAGTCGCCATTCTTGAAATTGTAAACAACCCTGGGTGTTGAGGGTTTTCTGTATGGATGGATTTGCAAGTCAAATAATATTGCTTTGTGATCAGATGAAATTGATACTTCTTTCGAGACTTCTAGGCCTGATATTTTTTCTACCATGTTTGTGATTACAAGATCAAGAATGTTCTGAGACCTAGTTGGCTCGTCGACCAGTTGGAATAAGTTCAAGTCACTTAGGAAATCACAAAAGTCTGATTGATCACTTGAGTTTGAGAACCCCGATCCCTCTAGCCAGTTGATATTAGGCATGTTAAAGTCACCGAATAGCAATATGTCTTTGTTGCCAGAGGACTGAAAACTAAGGACCAGATCCTCAAATGACTTGAACCAGGAAGGCGGGGAGGAGGGAGGTCTGTAGATTACTGCAATTAATAATTTGCGACGGTCTTTGAGCTGCACTTCGGCAGCTACGTATTCCAGCTCCAAGTTGGTATTTGAAGAGCTGTCGAATCGGCAAGCTGTTATGCAGTCCTTTGAATGCTGCAATCTGATTGGTTGCTCAGCGGGCAAGATTAGGGACCTTAAGCAGCCACGACGGCAACGTCTAGGACGACGGCATAAAATAATAGCCTTAATTACGAAATACAATAACTGCACTTGAAAATGCACGCAGTCGCCTACATTTTCACCGTTCTCTGCAAAAACACAACGTGAAAACCCCAAATTGTACGTTTTAAAGACAACGCGAACGTAGAAAGTAAATCAAATCATTTTTCGTTCAGCGTGATCGGAACTCTATAGTCATTATATTTTTCGAAAATCTGGTTGTGAAAAACAATTGAAGGCGAACAAGGAAAATAATAAACACCAAATTTCGGGAGAATTTTTTTTCTACGTCCCGTCGTCACTGCCGTCGCCGTCCTGGTTGCTAAGGTCCCTTTTAAATCTTGCCCACTCAGGATTTTCCAAATTCGCTCACAATTCTTCGTAAACAAATAGCGACAGAACCCATACATTTTGAAAGAAACTAAACAATTTGTGACACGAAGGCAAATACTAATTTAAAAATCGTTCTGCCGCATGCGTGAAGTTTCCTTGGCAACAAGTGATGTGATCTCACGTGTACTTATGAGCGCACGAAACAACTGTAACAAACAACTGACGCGTACAGCTATTTCCGGTAAAACGTGTTTTCGAAACTGGTTTGACTCGTCCATGAATGTGGACGGCAAGTGTCGGATGTCGGCAGAGGTCTCTCCCTCGCCTTCCATTTTACCAAGACGGAGAGAGACCTCTGCTAGCAGGGAATCGCGAAAGTAGTGTGCTGCCTTGTCTTTTTTCTTAGGAAGGGGAGCATAGGAAATGAAAACTCGCTAAAATCGCTTCATATGAACCCTGTTACCACACAGACAGCAAGTAATACACTATGGAAGCAAGGTAAGGCATTTTATTCATTTAAAATTCTTTCGTATCAGCTAGCTCGTTGAAATTCCCAAACAAACGCTGTAAGTATTAGCTAGATATTTAGAGCTTGGGCTGCCTGTGCTCCCTCGCCTTCCATTTTACCAAGACAGAGAGAGACCTCTGCTAGCAGGGAAACAAATTAAGAGTATTTATTAATTAATACTTACAAGTTTGTTTGTATTCTTCTACAGCTCTATTTGTCAAGTTTTGCACTGTCCTTTATAATATCTGAGTTATCGCCACTCGAGTGATTTCAACGCCGGTTTTCAACTTTCAAATCTTCCACAAATATGCACATTTTTGTCTCTAGATAATGCATTCGGCCTTCCTGATGAAGTTGTCATTGAAACTCAGTACATCTGATATAAAGTACAGGTCAGTTTTCATCCATAAAAACGCATTTTTTAAGTTGGAAAACGTAACAAACTGTTTTGAACGCCACAAAGTTGAACTTCAAGTGAAAGTCGTCGACTCTCAGTCTAATTTTAGATTGATTTCTATTCGCTCTTCAGTTTACCACGCAATGGGTTCCTGGCGCGTGTATCAAAGGGGGATTTTATTCATTTTTGCCATATAATAAAAACCTTATTGACCAAGCTTGTTCGGTCAAGATGGGGGAATATTGACCTCGTTAATTTTTTGCGTTTTGATGGACCTCGACTTCGTCTCGGTACATAAACACGTAAAAAATTAACTTGGCCAATATCCCCCCATCTTGACCTCACGCTTGGTCAATAACCTCTATATATATGTGCGTTAATGATAAATAAATATATAGCTATTTTAAAGCTCGTTTAGGGGTACTAACAAAACAGATTTTGTTTGGTATACATACTGCACAATATATAAGTTTACTTGTTCGCTACTGAACAGTATGACCTAGCAGTTAACGGGAGCTGTTTACTCATGCATATTTCGCATATTTCTGATGTGGGACCTCTAAATTACTTTATAATATTTATTAATAATTCATAACGGTACTAGCCAATCCAGACCCAGCATTCGGGTCACGTGGATACACTCTTAACCCCAAACAAAATTCTAGTTAGCAATTAGTATCAAATGATACAGAATACTAGTAAGCCCAATCAGTAAGTACTAGTAAGCCCTATTAGTATTCTGTATCGAGTGATACAGAGTACTAACAATAAGCCAACCGGAATCCTGTATGGAATGATACAGGATACTGACATATTATGGTAGCGTTAGTAGAGGATGTCTCACGACCGATCACTGACTTCCCCTATCCCGCGCCGATTGAAATAACAAAGTACGTCTGTTCTCTTATTGCGAGTACACACCATCTCTTCCATGTGGGACCTATTTTTCTGCACGCTACGCTCTGCTCCTCTTATTGCATACACACTGTCTCTTCGATGTGGGACATGTTTTTGTGAGAAAATAATTCATCCCACATCGATAGCAAGGTGGGAAAAATAAAAGTTTAACATTTTATGTGGTGCATTTTATGTAAGTACATTATAACAAGCGGCTCGCTATTGTATATCCGATACAACATCGTCATTCAGTTACTTCACGAACAAACAAGAATGGTGACTCCTTATTTTTATTGCATTTTTAGAGAGACCTTGCTTGGCGTAACAACTGGGCAAATAAATTTCAGCTTCTTTTTCAATGGAATCACCTTAACTGCCTTACTCTACTGTCCTAACCATTTACAAAACAAGGTCCCATGTAAATGATCGACGAGTTCTCGCTGGCTTTAGTTTAGGGCTAGGGTTCACAGGTAAGCAACCATCATATATAATTCTCATTAAAATGGAGATTATCTTTTTTTACGATGTTTCCTGCAACTCGAACTCCTCAGTGATCTCCTCCGTTGTAACCACTACGCTATAAACGGCCATTGCTCGGAAAATGTCACATTTTAAATTTTATAACCATGCCAATTGGATCCCAGTCTAGTGTATACCATGCCATACGTATATATATATGATAATGTAAACTTGATGCGAAATAACAATTTATCATGATTCGTAATAATAAATTTGGATAATAGATTATGTGGCATATCAATATCAAATCTTCTGTCCGGCAGGAACTATCCAATTATTTTTTATAAGAAAATCACCTGTTTAATTCATGGTTGACTGGGAAACACAGAATTTCATTCTTAGCCGGATTAGAAGTTCAGTAAGATGGAAAGCTCCATCAACTCAATTTTATATATTGGATTTCCAACGCAAGAACTCGCTTAAGGATATTAGAGTTATCTACTTTATATGTCATGTGGGCTGAAGATTCTAATGAAATCGGGGTCACTTATTCATATAATATTGGCTTTGTAAAATAAACATTGGCTCCTTTTGTAAATTGTGATAAATAATGAAATGAAAGTCTCACGTATGCTGTATACACGATACCTAGGTCTTGATCCGGTCGAACAATAAGCGTTTTAGGCGGTATACCGGCAAGAACACAAGCATTGCTTAAGGCTTAATTCTTTTGCGCCGGTTCTTTTGAGGCTTCCTAGGACTCAGAACTTTGTACTTAATAGAGCTGGGAATTTTTCTCAGATGAAGTGACTGAAGAGAAAAGCTTTTTAGCAGAACTCGCTCATCATAAAAGCCGGCGACGGACTGAGATATGTAATCTCAAAATAGCACGGAAAAAACGGTAAGAAAATGTTAAATTAAAGTAGTGAATATATCGAAAACGGGAAATAATCGAAATGAAAAGGTGAGATCAAGAGATGACTAAAGGCGGGATTGGTTTTTGCCTCGTAAGTATTCACGAAAGGCTGTTTCGATTAGAGGACTGTATTAATTACTGACGTCTTCAGTAACATCTATTCAATATATATGTTCACTGATAACCATACATATTGTCAAGTAAATGACTGTCTTACAGTAATCCGGCAAAGTGAAGCAGAGTGAATTGAAAGAAAGGAGTGGAGAATCTGATCCCTCGTAACCCTAATATCTCACAATAATATCGTCTTAAAATACGAAATAACATTAACGATTTGTCGGGATAAAAAAGATACTTGTTTTTCACGCGTTTCCTAGAGAATATGTAATTATTTTCTGACGCTTGAGTGACGAAGGAACGAATTAGTCAGAAATTGATATTCTGACGGCACGAAGAGAGGTTGGGTTATCCTCCGAAGAGGATCTGGTAGTGCAAAATGGAAATGGCACGGCCAAATCCGAAATTATAAACCAAACACGTTGCATGGCACTACCCAACACACGCTATGACGTAGCTAGCGTCTAATACGCATGCTCACATCTTATTACCGGTAGAGTGGCAACCATGTACAGCTGTTTCGTCCTTGTTAGGACTCATCATGACTCTTTACTCTCCGTTTCGATTTGATATATCGTTTTAAGGGAGCGGTCATTAATTACTGGGGGGGGGGGGGGGGGGGGGGGGGGGGGGGTAAAATATCTAAAACGAGGACCCGAAAATGTTGGCCCTCCCCAAAACATCAGCCCAAAAAATCTTGGCCTTCCCTCCCCAAAACATCCAATAAATGACGCCTTTTTTTTAACAAAAGAGGAAAGCATTTCTTTTGTTTTACTCCTGAAAACCTCGTTATCAAGCAGAATGTTTGAGGTCTCGAACGTTGCCCATTAGCAGCATCCAGCACGCGCTGATTGCTGGTTAAGGGACATTTCCAAGGTGGAGCTGAATGGTCGATTGAAGTAGCCTAAAAATATCGTAAAAGTTTCATTGTTAAAACAGGCGCCCAAAAATTTGTGACCCTCCCCAAATCGAAGTCCAAAAAATCTTAGCCCTCCCCCTAAATTTACCGGCCCTCCCCTCTCCCCCCCCCCCCCCCAGTAATTAATGACCGCTCCCTAAGGACTGTTTACCTCCTCCCCGGAGGTCTTTGCCATTGCATTAGTCGGGGAATACGTTTCCACATATTTTTTGGCCACATCTAAAGAGTGTTTTTTTTAGTGGATTTTCGTATCTGGCGTGGCACATTTTTGAGTTACGATAATATGCTGTATCATATTATACCACACAGACATTTTCAGGAGCCCAGCATACATTATTCAGCAGTACGACTGACTGACACAATCCTAAATAAACTATTTCTATTTACGAATGTCTCTCAGTTGTGTAGTCAGAATGTGAGGTTTTCATGGGGAGCAGGGTAGGCGCTTTGCCTCGCATCACATGTTCATGTATATGCTTTCTGAGCGGTAATAAGTACAAGACACTTTATACCCCTTTTCCGATTCCCATTCATAGTCCCTCTTTCGCTCTGACGAAGGGCTAACGCTCGAAATGTCAGCTGCTACTCGCTTTCCCGCATGTCGGTTAATTACCATATCTTAACCGACATTTAGTCAAGGCATGGTTAAAGAATAATTTTTAAAAAGGGAAAATAAAATAAAAGGCATTAAAATGGGTTCCAAGTCCTTGCATTAAATATAAAATATGAGCTATTTACGTGTCAAATTAGCCAATTAGATGAAAACTAAGCGAACTGGTCAGCCGGAGAAACATAACATAAAAAAACGTTTATTATTGACAGGTGAAAAGTGTAAACGCGGGCAAAGAAACGTCTCTGGGGAACAGGTCAAGAAAGTGTTGAAGAAAAGAATAATTTATTTCTTGGACGAGATAAGTAAATGACTTACAGTACTCACAGCGAGGCAGAGTGCAAAGAAAGAAGTATTACAGTGATGATTTTAAACTGGTGATACAAGCGAGGTTCGTATTCTGTTGTTTTCTTGACAGTTTAAATCGATAAAACTTGTGTACAATATTCAGTTTTCTCGCCGTATTGTATCATACTCGGTCTGTGAAGAACGAATCCGAGTTCTGAATCTTCCGCCAATAACTTATAATTTTAACAAGGTCAGAAGGAGCTCTAGTTTATCAATATAAACTATAGGACCGATAATGAACGGAACAAGCGACTATGCGGAATATATCACAGTACTGCTTAAGCATTATGAAACCGTTCGGTTTGCTTCTGCTATCTATCTGTGCCTCCTAGCAGTTCTACAAGTTATTTCAAATGGGTTTCTGCTGTTTACGGTTTACAAGGATCCACTCAAGGCACTCAGGCTTCCTGCAACAATTTTCATCGCGAGTTTATGCCTCGCCGATTTATTAACAGCCCTATTAGGAAACCCATTAATCGCATGGTGTCTATTTTCCTTACATAATTGCAAGAAGGACGAGCACAAAACACTTGTAAAGATTGGAGATATCTTGCCGGGGATCACATTGACAGTTTCTAACGCAACCATCCTCGCGCTTTCTTGGGTTCAACTAATTTCGATCAAGTTCCCGCACAAGTACAAACTACTTGTAACTAGAAATACTGTTTGTATTTCTGTAAGCTGTATTTGGGCCTGCGCAACCGGCTTCTCTCTTCTACAGATGACCAAAATCTCACAGTCTAAGCTACAAAAGGCCGACCTATTTATCAACTACACTGCCTTGTTGCTTATGTTTCTTGTCACGTATATTTTACTGTATGTAACGTTTCGAAGACGCGTCGAACAATTTCGAGTACATGGTATTCAAGGGATAAACTCTCTGAGATTTGAAAGACAGTTTCTTACTGCTAATCTAATACTTTTGTTGCTTCATCTGTGTTGTACAGTACCGCATTCTGTTGACCAGTACATGACCATATATGGAAGTAGAAAAAGTCTCGAAGATCATATTAAATTTATAATAGCAAAGCACATAATCTATGACATACTATTTTTAAAGTTCCTATTGAATCCATTTGTCTATGGCTGGAGGTTGCCAAAGTATAGAAATGCATTTGTGAAAGCTGTAAAGACCGCCTGTATAGCGAACCAACAGAAAACAGAAACAAGGAGCAATCATCTAACGACAAACGCGATGTTACATGGCTATAAGACACGAACTAATGAACCTCGAGCTGTTATCGTTCTCACCGCTTTCACTGCTCGATATTCTGTTTCCAGTGTTGAATACCAGTAACATTTAGCATTTCTAGCAGGGAGCCAGGATTGCATGCATATTAGGGAGTTTAAGCATCGAGGACGGCAACGACGACGACGACGGAACGTGTGCTTTCTCGTCAAATCGCTTGTTTATTATTTCTTTCATTCGTCTTGCGTTGCTTTTCACATCCAGATTTTTGAAAAATTGGATGCACAAAAAGTTTCGTTCACGCCGAACGAAAATAAGAACGTTTCAATTTCTTACGTTGGCGTTCTCTGCCGCTCAACGTAAAACTTGTGCCGTTTTCGCGTTGTGATTTTGATGAAGACGGCAAAAATGTGTGACACTGCGCGCATTTTCACGTGCAGCTATTGTTCTTGGTATTAAGTCTATTGTTTTGTGCCGTCGTCGTCGACGTTGCCGCACGGCGCTCCTCAGTTTTAATAGGGTTCAAAATTGTTCAAATTGGTCCTGTTCGCATGAGTCCAATGTTGTCCGGTTCAAACTTGTGACATACCAATATATGCATAAGTTCTGCATGCTTATGCCTATGCTTATGTCACGCCGGTTCACACTTCTTTTTCTCATGCTCTATGCATGTGTTTATGCTTATGTTTATGTCGCAAGTCAGTGAACCAGGCTTTAGGGATGGACCATTAGAAATCAGGGGACGGGGTGGAAAATCCATAAACAAATTCGAGCAAGGAAAACGAGGCTCAAAACATTCCGGCAAGCACTAATTTACCATAGCAAAATTCCTGCTAGAGAACAATGGCGTATCCAGGAACATTACAGTTTGAAAAAAATCGTGGAGCGCTCGCATCGGCCCAAAACAAATCGTGCATTAAAACATTACCACCCCTCCCCTGATTTCTACTAGTTCTGGTTGATTAAGGTCCCTCCTAATCTTCCCCTGTTTGAAATGTTTTTGATTGAGACATGCACAATGTAGCACAATCACCAAAGAGCTACCTATGTAAAAACCTAATTTTTATGAATTTATATTTAAATCTTTACATTTTATTTATTGAATTTCATTGGCTAATAGTTTTGAGCTCAGCGTTCCGGTATGATTTTCAGTAAACAGTACATGGAACGCGTGCTCTGATTGGTCAATAGCTAGCCAGCCCATGTGTAGGCACCGATGACGTCACGTTTTGTACCCTTGTTTTGCTAATTATTGCAAAAATAGAGTTCATTTTGCCGTGGTCTATCCTCTTTTACTATAAACCAACTAGTGGACTTTTACGAATCCTGCATTCTGATTGGCTACCCTACTATGGTCTATTTGTGAAATAATAAAACAAATTCAACTTCTATTTGTTTCTTTCTATTATTTTCTACTATCCGACTAGTTGGTTTATACTAAAACAATTAGACCTCTCGCCCTCATCAGCCTGATCATGCATGGGCTACGAGTTAAATTACTTTGTCTCGCGTGGCGTACTTCGTTGTTCTTGTCACTACTTGTATAACTAGTTACATGGATGCTATAGCTGGAGAACCGTGTATATAGAATTTTGATATATTATAACAAAATGATGACCACGTGACACGTTTTACTACACACAAACAAGAATGGCGATATCTATTATCGTGAGAAACTTGGCGTACTTACCATACTCGGCTGAGCTGAAATAAGGAAAACAGTTTTTACCCGAAATTTGACCCCTGAACCAGGCCTTAACATGCTTGAGAAGCCCGCTGACCCCCCGTCTTGAGGGCATGTGTTTTGATCTGCTCTTCTATTCGTCTTGCTAGATTTGGAAACAAATACCTTCTACCGAGAGAAAGAAAACCATGGGTTAAAACTAATCGGGCTTCGAATAACTAGGCCCAAATGTACAAATGACGAAATGTGTGCTGTGATTGAGTCGATAGCCATGATCTATTAGAGTACAGGGCCCGGTTCCTGAAAGCCCGATTAGCGCTAATCCTGGATTAACTCTCAACAAAACATATTAGTTGTCATGGTAATTAACTCTGGATTAGCGCTAATCTGGCTTTCAGGAACCGGGCCCAGATGCACAGATGACGTCACGCGCGCGCTCTATTTTGTTGGGATATAAAAGTAAAACAAATATATGTCATTTCTCCCGTGGGTATGTCCTTTATTGATGCAGAAATGATGTCAATTGGTGAAGAGATCCGATTAGTTACGCCAGTAGTATTATATGGGGTTTTGGTTCCAGGATATAGGGGTGGTGAAATGGTGTGTACCTCTCAACTCTATATATTCGATTCCCGGGGGGCGGCCTTGATCACCTCCTCGAAACCTGGAATAGTACTGGCTATCCAAAAAATGCCTAACCCTAAAATAATGGCATTCTTTATCAGTGCAATACAAATGGGGTCCAATAAAATGCAAGGTTTTGAGAGGTGAAGGCCCCCTGATTCCCGGACCCGGCGTCATATGTAAGTTAAAGTGCAAGCAGCGCCATAAAACAACATTAACTCTTTTTGCTCCAAATTCTACATCTAATATACTTCAATTGTATAAATTAGATTTCTTCGAGAAACTGGAGCAGCAATAGGCCTTTTGCAGCTAACAGTCACGTGCTGATATAATACAGTCACGTGCTGATATAATACAGTCACGTGCTGATATAGTACAGTCACGTGCTGATATAATACTTCATTAACGAATCGAATGAATGAGCTCGTGATCCCCATGGGAAAGACGTTGCCATGGATGCTGGATAGCAAGCCATTTTTACAAACGCTGTTTTAGAAAGATCGACAATCGATTGGAGGTGAAAAATAGCATTTACAAACAGGTTTTGCTAATAACAATACCGATCTCGTGCAAGGCTTCTAAATAAATTAATGAAGTTAAATATTTTTTTGCCATCCAGTACATTCCTGTAATGCGGGATTGATTCATCTTGTGATGTCACAATTGAAAGCTAAGGGTTTTATTGTAGTAGTTTTCTCTTGGGAGGGAGTCGATCATCTTATGACGTCACAGGACCACGACTAGTAACCAAGAGCCTGCTTAGTTTTCGGGTGGAAATGTTGGGTTACCTGTGGGCCGAGCGAGGCCCGGAGCCGAGCGAGGCGGAGGCGAGTGCGTCACGAGAGCCACCCGCCTTGCTCGGCTCCGGCCCGACCCGAAAACTAACATTTCCGTAAAAACCCGAGAGCCTAGCTGTAAGCAGGCTACATTCAGACCCTCTTGGATTCGGATGGAAATGTTGGGTTACCTGTGGGCCGAGCGAGGCCCGGAGCGGAGCGAGGCGGAGGCGAGTGCGACCCAAAATCCGAGCTCCAAAACCCTGATTGCCTCCTTTTTTGGGGGAAAAAACCCTGATGCCTAAAAAGTACTAAACCCCGACTCTGACTGCACCCACATTAAACTCAAATCCTGACCCTGATCTGCCCAAATCAGGTCAAAACCCTGACCCACCCCCGCGGCACATACATAATACGTCACAAACAGGAGTACCCCCCGGGGGGTCAAACATTGTAAATTTTCTCTAGTAATGATTAACTACAGCTAACTGACAACTGATAAATGACCAAATTTTAACTGACAACTGACGTAGACCCCCCATTCAGACCCTCAACCAAAATTAGGGATTAACTGTGAATATTTTTACAAAATCTGCAAGATTAATACATTTTTGTGCCAAAGAAACACAATAGTACAATATACATTTTATTTTTTGACATGATACTTACACTTTAAGTTTGTTGGTATCTCACCCTTGCACCCTTTTCCTCCCTCCTCAAAAAACAACCTAATTCCAATTCGTCGGAATCCTCTGGCTTGGTAATTTTGAGGATTATGAATATTAGCCTCATCTAGTGCTCAGGCAGGCCCAAACAAGCCCATTGTGCATTATAAACAGTTTATGAAGAGGGTTATAAAAATAGGAATACACTATTCATCATTGAGAAATCTTGAATAGGGTGATTTACCGGAACCAGTGACAGTTTTCGCCTCCGGATTCTGTCACGTCCACGAGTCACGGGTACAGGGTGACTTGGCTTCGAGTCTTCGATAGGGTATACTATTTAGGTTGTAATCAGGGTTTGAGAGTCTCAGTGGCACCCCTCTACCCAAACTTTAGTAGAGTAACCCCCCCCCCCCCCCCCCCCGAGATTTCATGACACTCTTTTTATGTCAAGGTTACGACTCCAATCGAAAATTTCCTATTGAGAATCACTCTACAATCAAACATTTGAGAACGACAACATTCCAGACATTCTACATGATCTTTCCATCCCCTTAATATTTGGGGATTTTGTCGTTCTAAAATTTTTGATTTTAGATTGATTCTCAAAAGGAAATTTTCGATTGGCGTCGTAAACTTGACATGATCCGCATTCACCTAAGTAGGGCTATTTTCAACTGGGCTGCAGGGTCATGAACTGCCGTCTTTCCCGGGAAAGCACACGGTATAGCGTTTGACTGGGCAACGAAATATTGTTTATAGGATTCATTTTTACGTTCTAAACCTTGCATATTGGCAGATGCAGTTATTTTCTCTGCCAATGTTACAAAATTTATATGTGAAGAAGAGAAATGTTACGCGATACACGCTTGGCACAAATGACCCTAAAATCGATCACTTTGCTGTATTTTCAAAATTTTGTAACGTAGAAGAGGGGGGGGGGGGGGGGGGGGGGGTGAAAACCGATGACCAAAACAAAATCCGATGATTCTTCATTCATCTTTTAGAGTTTAAAATATTTGTTTACGACAATCTAGCAATCAAAAGAGTAAATTGGTACCCACAACCGTATGTTTTTAGAATTTTCAATTTTTGAGAGGAAATACTTTAAAATTCACAGTCATATCAGTATTTTTGAAAACGTCTTTTCAAAATAACTATTCGAGTATTTTTCGGGTTTTAAAGAGGAAATGTACTTACTGTACACTGAATAGCCGCAATATGGTCTTTTTATGTTTCTTCAATTTAGAAAGCATGACTGATGTCAAACCCATGACGCCGGTCAGAAAATGGGACGTCACAGGAATCTTCAGTTCTTAATAACTCAGCATATACTTATCGTAGTGACTTTAAAATTGCGGCAATCAAATCAATAACACATGTTTATGTTGTTGTGATAACGGCATGCTTTATTTCAAACGTATAGATAACGCAGAATTTGACCTTAAAAGGAAACTTTCGTTACGACGTCGCCATAACGTCAATATACAAACGTGTTTGATCCTAAAGACGTTATTTCATTTTAATATTAACATACGAAAATTTCGTTAAATTTGATAGCGAATTAAACAAAATGTCGTGGTTTATATATTTTTGGCTCGCTTCGTAGTGATCGATTTTGAGGTAACTTATGCCATGCGTGATAACATTACCGCTCTGTTTGTAGCTGGCTTCTCAAATCATATATATTATAATATATATATACAGGATATATATATATATATTTAAATGGAATAAAAATGCGAACAATACTAAGCAATTCAGGACTGTTACTATTTTACTAAAACGTTGCGGCCTTCATCAGTTAAAAACGATACAAAGATACTTCGACTGCACTGTCACACCGGCTGCCTACTTTCATGATTCATATTCGTGCTGTTTCTGAATATAATATTCCAAGGATGAGAAAACTAATGCATATATAGGAAGGGAACGATATTTTATTGTCTCAGCTTTGCATTCGCTCTCCAAACAGACACAAACTTAACTGACAATTACGGAGTCTCGTTGTTGAATGAGGCTTACTTTATCGTTCGGTGTGTATTTTTCTTCTATAGTGTATGATCATCTCTGTGTCAATATACAAAAAGAAAACTCGACACGCGTCAAAGTAGAACACACAAAGAAACATCTGCTCAAAAAGAGCCCTAAATCAATCACTGCGTAATTATTACTTCATATCATAGAAAATGTTTAAAATGACTTCATGTGATAGTGTCGCCCTAGCGTATAGAACATTTTCATTTGTTTTACAGCGCTTGACTGTCATTTCCTCAATGAACTGACAAACTCCTTCCTCTGCATTTGACTTTAAGGCATTAGCTAGCAAGAGTCCAGAGGAGGCACACGTCACTTTTTTCCTTTAAGATTGTAAATCTGAAAAACATCTTTAAACCTCAAGCAGTTAAGCTGTTAAATATTTTGGTTAGCCTCGGATGAATGAGGTTGATTAGGTCTCAAGCAAGATCGTACTAATGTCTCTGAGACTCATTCAACACACACTCCTTACTACAATCATATATTCTCTGCAGTCAACGCTGAATGTGTTACACTCCAAAATGCATGTCGTCACCAGAGCCCAACTCGGACAGTGTATTATGCATAGCGTGTATACGCGATGTTTCTGGGAGCTACACCCATAGGGAGGCTTGTGCTCAGTATACTTATGTCGCTACCAGGCTTTATCGTAGTTAGCAGTACTTGTTCTACTCACAGGTGTGAGCTAAGGTGTCGCAGATGATCGATTTTGAAACTAAATTATAAGGAAAAAACATTAAAAGGCTAAGCTATATATATATCGGTGTTCACATTTAAAATATCATGCATGGCCTATGCAAGATGTTTGACAAACTATGACTCGTGCATTTTCCTAGCACAATTTTCCGTTTTCGCACCTGATCGTGGAGTCATTAGGCCTATTCAGTTCAGACGGCGAGCTGTAATTTCATTGAATTGTTTGATTGACCGTATTCCGGAAAAAGAGTACACAAAATCGCTTTTATCGGCACTGGGATACTACATGAACACTGAATATCATATGTCAGCAAGCGTTTGTAGCTTACAGTGCAAAATGTGCCTGAACCAGTGATTTCCAGAGCCTATTCCATTGAACCTGGCGGCCCAAATTTGCGGCCCACTTTAGAAACGAGTAGGGGACTGGTGCGAGTTCAGTTTCACAAAGCCGCTTTGGGGACAGTTAATTGCGATATCTGCCATGATTCTTTGTATTTTTTGCAATTTTAAAACAGTCCCTAGTAACGATCCCAAGCGCCTTTGCGAAACCGAACTCGCACCAGTCCCCTACTCGTTCCTAAAGTGGATGGCGGCTTTATATTTGACCACAAACCCTTGCGAACCTAACGCAGTAAAGCACACGTCGAAATCCCCTATTCTATCCAATAACAGTGTACTGGCAACAGCACTTGTACTTTCTTGTTTTTAAGATTTGAAACCTCTCTACCGCGATTTTATAACGGATTCAAAGATTTTCGCGTGCAAAGGATTGTGGGTAAAAGTATAAGTCGCCATTGTTTTTTAGGTCCACATCTCGGATCCGGTGTTTTTGCAGGATTTTTGAATACGGTATTTGCTTATCAGTCTAGTATTATTTTTCGATACGGTGGATTGGAGTTCGTTGTCTGAAACGGGTTTTAAGTATTTTAAAATCTAATTGTAGCTTAGCACGCTTTGTAGGCGTTTATTTTAGTAGTATTTGTTTCACTTTTTCAGGCAATACTTGATGACTGGGATAGTCTTACTACAGCTTGTTTTAATGGCTTGTCGTACTGACTACATACAGCAATTTGCAAAAATTCAGACATATAATCCCCCATATATATATATATCAAAAATATATCTAACATTATGGGATGCCGTTGGTGATATTGTTGCCTCTCGATCTCATCAAAAATAAAAGTAGAGGTATCTCATAATGTTAGATATATCTTAGATACAGCAATTTTAATAAATTCTGAGCCCCCTCCCTCCAACAACATATATAAATATATTTCAAAAATATATCAAACATTATGGGATACCTCTACCTATATGTTTTTCAGAAGGCCTTGATGATAGGCAACTTGAAAAAATATCAGCAATGACATCCCATAACTTTTAGATATATGTATTTAAATATTATGAGGGGAGTCAGCATTTATGAAAACTGCTCTATATATTTATATATGCATGTGGATATATAGATAGATAGATAGCCAGAATACTATTGCTGGCTTTTACTTGACGTCATAGCCGCCATGTTGGTGTCCTTAAAGTGCCAATGAAATGAAAAAATGGATCCCGTTTTTATTTTATTTTATTAAATTCTAGTTTTGTGCAATTAAAAATCAGTATGGAGAGCGCGAACATATTTTTTTCGTATCGAAGTCAGGCGGAGTTGGCAAAATCAGGCGACAATTTTTATGCCGTTAAAGATATGGTAATCACATGCGTGACGTCACTAGGTTCGTCGCCATAAATACTACAAAATAAGTGTATTTTTGGCCAGTTTTCAATTTAAATATGTAATACTTTGAGAAACTTTGAAGATGGCCATAATTTTTCTAATAGAAGCCTTGCTGTCGGCTTTGTGAATATAAATGTAAAGACCCTGTGACGTCACGCATGTGATTAGCATATCTTAATTAACGGCATAAAATTTGTCGCCTGATTTTGGCAATTATACCTGACTTCGATATGAAATAAAATTATGTTCGTGCTCTCAAAATTGATTTTTAATTGAACGGAAAGGCTAAGGGATGCCTGTAATTTAATGAAATAAAATAAAAACTGGATCGATTTTTTTCATTTCATTGGCACTTTAAACAATAGATTCCACGTTAGCCACCAACATGGCCGCCATGCCCTTTGTCATTTGAATCTCTGGGGATTGAGTGAAAACCAGCAATTACTCGGTCCAAATCTTTGATTACTCCGACTCATCTCATTTCCCGTACCATGACTTATTTCATTTCGCGTGTTTTTGTTTTGATTCTATTTTACGGCTAACTGGTACCCTTTTTATTGCCCCATACACCTCATTCATAAGGGCGTGGTCTCTGTATTTTAACAGTTTAGCCACATGTTCAATGTATGAAAAACAACATTCTTGTCATGCGAAAGAGCATACCAACATTGGTGATTCTGTAGAATTTGAGTGTTGTAGCATAAAAGGCTGTAAGGTTACAGCGATTTGAAATTAGAGAGATTTGTATGAGAAAAACCACATAGGCCTTTCCAGCCTTGCTTTCATGTGTTTTCATCATTTAAAATGCCAAAAACTCGACACCAATTTGAACCATTGCTTTCAAACTGTGGTCAATTACTAATTTAGGTACATTAATCTTCCACTTTATGCAAATTAGATGGCGGTCATTATGAATGAGGTATATTTCAGATTACGTATGCCGTTCCCTTGTGCGGTATTGCTTTATTTATTTCTTGTGTGAGAACTGAGATACATTGATATGGAAATCTCTTGAACAAAGAATATCCCCCCCCCCCAGAAGATTTGAGATATAGCACAACAAACAGGCAAAGTGAAATATTGTAATTAGCATTATTGTTAACCGGATTTGTACTTTTTTCTCATTTCAATTATGTTATACACATCCTGGCGGTAGGACAATCGAATGCGCCTATAATATAAGAATAGTGGAATCATCACTACAACGTACTTTCTTGTATCACGATTTTTCACTGAGCCATTGGAATATTTAACGTGTCCTGAACATCGTAGTTAGCAAGCATTCGAAACTTACAATGCAAAACGTGCGTTTGAACCAATGATTTCCAGAGACTATCCACTCTTCTTATTCTGGAATAAAAATCGAACGCGTCTTAGTTAAAACAAAAACAACGCACATTTTTATTTTATTGTCAGCCGTTCATGCGGGGAGAGGCGAGCGGGAATACAACATTACACTGACCATTTTCTTTGCTTTTTAGAACTGTAAACCATTTTCCTTACGTAAAATTCCTCTTGAATCTATTTACGAAGCGGTTCTTTATTCGCAGCTGCTCTCTTTAATTACGATTACATAACCTACGGCTATCATTTTCATCCCCCCAAAATAATGAATCCCTTCCTGTTATTTAACGACTCTCCTGGAAAACAATTTGACTTGTTTAGACTTGGGTGTTCATAATACAAGGTCGGATGTGAATTTGACTCGACAAGTAGAACATTTGAAGATGGTATTGTTAGCTCGTGATGGGTCAGTGTTATATCATATCAACTTCAAGATTTGATTGACAGTTAGGTGAAGTAGCTGAATTCATTCGATAGGTAAAGTGCGATAGGACGAGTTACTTTTTCAGAAGAAGCCAAGGAAAGAAGATGTATGACATTTATTAACTTACAATTCATTCCGAGCTTATCTTAAAATGGCTAGGAATTTTACGGATACAACATTGAACAGTATAAATTAGTAAATTCAACTGTCATGCGACCAAATTCAAGCGCGGAATCCTTGATCCAAACGTATAACCTCGTTACTTTCTCATCTGGTATTTTCATAGCTTTCCTATCCATTGTTACCTCACTTGGTAATGGTCTTCTACTTTTGGCAATTTGGAAAGATCCGCTTAGAACTCTTCGGATTCCTTCGACGATATTCGTTGCAGGTCTCTCTGCGGCGGATTTTCTCACAGGGCTAGGAGTCGGCCCAATCTTTGCCTATCTATATATCATGCACCACTTGAGACCCGCTTTAGGGAACACTCCCGCGTTCGCAAAGCTTCGACAAGCTGGCCGATCAATGGCGTATATGACTATGAACGCATCCTATCTGATCTTGTTGTTCCTAACGTGGAGCCAGTACACTGCGGTCAGCCATCCGCATAAACATAGAGCCCTGGTGAACACGCACAGGGTCAAAATATGTGTCACTTCAGTTTGGATCTACGCGATGTTGTTCTCTTTGCTGCCAGTATTCGGGATTAAGGATGATACTGTTTATATAATTGACCTATATTTGAACACTAGTACGAGTCTTTTGTTACTCATCGTCGCATACGTGTGTCTGTATTCAGCTTTCCAACGACAGGTCGGTAGAATTTCAGTCGCTACCAGCTCCCAGCCGACGCACAACAAGCAGAGAGGAATCCGAAGACAGCGACGGCGCTCCGAAAGACAGTTCACGTTCGTGAACCTCCTCCTCGTGACCTTTATAATCGCTTTTACTCTTCCCTCAGCAATTATCCAGTTCATCGCAATTTACAGCAAACCAACCTCCATGGAATCCCGCGCAAGATTTACCATTGCGTCGATGATTGCCGGGGATGTTCTGTTCCTGAAGTTCGCCCTCGATCCGTTCATCTATTGCTGGAGACTCTCATCGTATCGCCAGGCTTTGAAGAGCATTCTGGTCTGCGGGAGGCGTATCGCTGTGGACGACATGTACTCTTTCACCGTGAGAAATAAAACAGCTATCGATGCTAGACGTGCTAGTGAGTATACAGGAAGCATTCGGCAAGAAGATCGTGATGAGAACCGTGATAGAACGCGCAAGTCGGATTCGTTAGTTTCAATTCAACCTCCCTTGCCGAGCAGCTAGGCTGTGGATGTTTCTTTTCGTAACTTCCCAGAGAATCAGCGTGAGAATAAGAAGGGAAAGAAAATGTACGGACCATGTATCTTTTATAAAAACTGGCATACTCATTCTACTATCTATTATATATAAGGTATGCTAATCTCCTCGGGAAGCTGACGTTTCGGTCGTCACGCCCATCTTCAGAACTACTGTATCTTTCGTTCTGGCGAAGCGCTCGAAACGTCAGCTGCTTCTCTCTCCCCACGGAGGTTAGCATACCTTAATCGACTTAGCCGGCGTAGCTAAACACTACTTTTTACAGGAATGAGCCATCCATTTTATGATAACCCTTATTTAAGAAAAAGTCAGAAAAGAATTAAGACAAAGTCATGTATTAACCCGCCAAAAGTGCGTGGAGTTTGACACTTATAATTCATTGGCTGTCAGTTTATAGATCGTTTTCACGTGACGTCTTCAAAATTCTGAAATCTAAACTAAAGGATCTATAACCCTGTTCTTTTAATATGATTTAGGTATCGGTATACTCAGTATTCTTTGAAAGTTTTACGTCGATACGTCGATACGGTGAATCGTTATTGAATTAGAGTATTTTGAATTTTGTGACGGCCCAGCTCAGCGTGTTTCCTAAATGTCATGGAAACCCATATATTTCTGCCAATTTAAAATGTTTGACTTGATTTAACGTTAAAAGTGATATATAATGTGTTTTGAAGTGAATACTAATCATATTGCTGGGAAAATCGGCTTTATTTCTAGAGTACGTTTTCGGCCGCCATCTTGGTGTACCAAAGAGGTACACCAACATGGCCGCCGTATACAAATTACACTAAATTGTTTGAATGTTATTTTTCCGATAGCTCAGTTACGAAGTACTCTAATGCTCCAAAATTTCGGTCATTTACAATTTTTTACCTGCTCTATACACAACGTTAAAAGTATTTTACTAATATCAGTCTTTTCTTGACGCAATTTTTTGTGTGACGTCAGTGAGAACGATCTATTGACCAGCTTTTACTCATTTCAATACCTTTATTAGTAATTTACTAATAACAGTATACAACAAGAGAAGGAATCAGGAACAAGGCTTGAAAAGAAATTAAGACAACACCATGTATTAACCCGCAAACAGGGCGTGAGGTTTATCACTTTTTCGTTGGCAGTATTTATTGACCAGCTTTTATTCATTTCGATACCTTTATTAGTAATTTACTAATAACAGTATAACAGGAGTCAGGAACAAGGCTTGAAAAAGAAATTATGACAACACCATGTATTAACCTGCAAACAGGGCGTGAGGTTTGACACTTTTTCGTTGGCGGTATTTTAATATTGACCAGCTTTTTCTCATTTCAATACCTTTATTAGTATACCAACAATACTAACAGTATATATATATAACAAGATGACATGAGTCACGAACAAAGCTTGAAAAAGAAATTAAGACAGTCATGTATTAACCCGCAAACTGAAGGGGGTGACGTCTGCCTTTTATTGATTGGCGGTATTTATTGAGCAGCTTTTTCTCATTTCGATACTTTATTAGTATCTCAATAATAATAACAGTATAATAAGAGAAGGAGTCAGGAGCAAAGCTTGAAAAAGAAATTTAAAAGCCATGTAATTTAACCCGCAAATAGAGCCTATAGCCTGTGCCGTTTGACACCTATTCATTGGATGGCGGTTTTTATAGACCAGCTTTTTCGCATTTCAATATCTTAGTATTTGAAATAATAACAGTATAAAAAAACAAAAATCAGAGCTGAAGGAAAATAGCTGACTGACTTAATTTCACTATCAGAATTACTTGTATACAGTGATATAGAGCGTATTAGTGAGCAAATTAAGGGTGTATTCGTTTGGGAAAATCCAAGTGATCTGGATTTCATGGATTTCCAGTTCTCACAAAAACACGAAATCCGAAAAGGTATTTGTTGCTACGGCAACTGTCTAATCCGTCTAATTGGTCACGCTATCGCTGCGCTCTTTCTTCTTTTTGATGAGTTTTTTGATAATAAAATGGTTGCAAATATTTTGAATGAGTGTGATGACAATGAATTCGAAGCTGTTCTTTTGCTTCCCATGCAAAGTAACCAACGGACGAACCGAGTGCGAATATCATCGTATTTTGAAGAGGTTGTACCACACTACCATCCGTCTGACTTTCGAAGTCATTTCCGTATGTCTCGCGGGTCAATTTCTTTTCTGGAAGGCCTATATTGCTGTTTGTCTTGAGCTACCTCAGCATCAAACCCACGGAGGCAGGGCCCCAGTAGATTTAAGAAATCAGATTCTCATTACAGTTTGGATACTGAGTAATCCCGAACGAGTGCATGAGGTCAGTGTCAGATCGATTTGATGTCACGATCGACATCCACTGCTTTTGAAGTTTATCACCGAGTCTGCAAGGTAATCGTAGATCGTTTGGGGCCGAGATTCATCCATTTTCCAGAGGGTCAGGGGGTAAGAGAAACAATCGATCAATTTGAAGAAAAACGAGGATTCCCAGGTGTAATAGGTGCAATAGATGGCTGTCCGCATATGCCTAGGCGCGAAACAGATGGGTGCGCACAGCATTACCGATGAATACTGCTGTTCATTAGTACTATTTTACTAATCCGTTTTCGGATTTCCCCAAAAAACACAATGACAGAAATCCGGATTTGCATTAAACCACGAAATCCTTCTCAGAGATGGATTTCTTGGATTTGCCAAACGAACACGAAATCCGTTTTCGGATCTCGAAATCCGAAAATGGATTTCCCAAACGAATACACCCTAAGTTTCGTATAAGTACGGCGATCACGGCTTACGGCACGGTTACGCAGTGTACGTCGAAAGAGTTTCCCATTGTTTTTGTCTTTCTAGATCTGAACCAATTAAATTAGAGTTACGGTATACACAGTAAGTTGCAATTCACTCTTTTCACCTGGTGGCCATCTTGGATTCAAAGCGAGGCAATCCTTTGTTTTTGCCAGGTTAGCCTCGTAGTGAGGAATTGTGAAAACGAGGCTAACCTGGCAAAAACAAAGGATTGCCTCGCTTTGAATCCAAGATGGCCACCAGGTGAAAAGAGTGAATACGGTTGCAGTAAGGCTATGGACATGCCGTATTTTAGTCCCAATCATAAAATCTGCTCCAATTACACCAAGGGCGCATGGTTGTTGCTTGGCAACACACCGAAACTACCTCAGATATCAGAGTAGCGGATGACGCGGGGAAAGGGTGAATGGGGGAGGGGAGGGGAGGGAGCAGAAAAATGGAAGAAAGGTAGAGAAGCTGCCCCTGGGTACTCGGGGATAGAATACGTAAATGTCATCAGCTTTTAATTATCTTGGTGAACGTAATTCAAACATACAATTTGATTATTACCAATTAAAGAAATAAATGTGCACCTAATTCCGGTATGCTTCTGGGACATTTTCATTGATGACTTCTTGTCAATCTCTCTTCTGGGACTGGGCAGAGGGGGGGGGGGGGGGGCGACAACTGCCCCCTTGCTCCCCCCCCCCCATTCACTACGCCACTGATTGAAACCAATGTTGAAACCGTTTGACATGGCCTGAAAACATTTCCAAGAACAATAGCAGTTAATTAGAATGTTGAACAGATGTTGAAACCTATTGTTCTCGTAATGTTGAATCGATATTGAAACCGTTTGATATGCATGCTTTCAACAAATGTTAAACCGATATTGAAGACATGTTGAAACTGTTTGACCGAGCTTAAGTATTTGAAATGAGCACCAAAAAGTACAGCACTACTACTAGAACCACACCGTCAACGTAACTGATTATAAATCAATTTCAATTCAAATATACCCTGGCGATGCGTTCCACGCGAGACGAAATCACTAGGAGAAGGTTTGGGATATGAACACTTTTAAGCTCTATCTTAATTACACTCAGTCAAAATAATATTTAGTATCATAGGTGGAGCGCGCTCCTTTACAAAATGAATCGAATTGCATCTCCGTGCAGCCTGCATGCTACATTGTAGGTATATACTTCATGGTAGTGTTTCGTTCCATATAGTCTCCCTGCATAATACTGAAATGATTATGAAGGGATACTATATGGAACGAAACGCTACCATGAAGTATATACCACATTTTATAACAAATAGATTCCATTCAGTTTTAGAGATGCACAGGTGACGTCACGACGTGAAGAGAACAAAGAGGTGCGCTTCGAGATGCAGTCGAGTGACGTCACTGATGATCTTTGCATCTATAAGCCAACCGACGCATGGCAGAATAGAATCTGATTGTTTTATATAATGCTCGCAAACTAAAATTTATAAAAATGTCGGTATATACTTCATGGTTGTGTTTCGTTCCATATAGTCTCCCTGCATAATACTGTAAAACAGTAGAGAAAATGATTATGCAGGGAGACTATATGGAACGAAACACTACCATGAAGTATATACCGACACGCCGCAGTTTGGCCCATAATACTGTAAAACAGTAGAGAAAATGATTATGCATGTTTCCTCCCTCCGTAAAAATCAACTGGTGAGTCGAGAGTAGTATGTACAGAATATATGAATGTAGTGGGGAGTGTGTGTGGAGTAAAAGCAGGCCCCCACCAGCTGTAAGCTGTAAACACTAGCCTGCTATAACAAATAAAACATTCATTCATAAAACATTCATTCATTCATTCATGAAGTATAAACCAAAATGTTCAATCAAAACGAGTTGAGAAATTGGTTGCGCGCTCATGACGCCATCCATGTATCCTCTAATAACACACGGCTCTTGACAAAAGAACTCAGAGCGTGTGTTTTGGGACTGATTATGATATAAATTTAATTGTCACTGCTTGTTATTCTTTTTTTTTGTTTCTACTTGTGCATATATTCAAGACTCCTCCTCTGAGTATCCTCACGTTAAATTTGCAACAACAAGTGTCTCTAGTTTCATACCATCATGCAACGGGACCGCAGGGATTTAGGGACGGGTTAACAGTGAGCGAGACGAACTGATTATTGCGTAACAAGAAGCTAAGGGACAGAGTTGTGGCACGCCTAGTGAGGTTTGAATGTAAAGGACAGGACGGCGTTAAAGTGCCTATGAAAGGAAAAAATCGATCCCGTTTTTATTTTATTTTATTTAATTATAGACTTCCCTTAGCCTTTTGGTGCAATTAAAAATCAATTTGGAGAGCACAAACATAATTTTATTTCGTATCGAAGTCAGGTAGAATTGCCAAAATCTGGCGACAATTTTTACGCCGTTAAAGTATGCTAAGCACATGTGTGACGTCACTAGGTTTGTGCATATATATTCACAAAGCCGACTGCAAGGATTCTATAAAAAAAATATGGCTATCTTCAAGGTTTCTCAAAGTATTACATATGTAAATTGAAACTGGCCAAAAATTCACTTATTTTGTAGCATTTATGGGGACGAATATAAATGAGTACACCTGTTTGGCACTGAATAGCCAAACAAAATCGACCACCCGATTCAGGACTCGAAAACCTCATGTATTCCGCGTGCTGGTGCACGGTCTGGCGGGCGGGCGGTCGATCGGGCAAGAACATGTCGCTAAAAGCTAAAATTTCACTCTCATGCGATTTTGTGGCGACAAAAATTGCATCACAATTGCATCAAAATCGCGATTTGAAAGTGGAACTTCGTTCGCCGGCGAGCAAAATTGCAGTGGCATTATACGATGGTCATTTGAGAACACTCAAGAAATGTCAAAAGCACGCGCCTTCGGCTTGTGCTTTCAAAATTTATCTTATGTTCTCAAATGACCATCGTATAATACATGGCCAAGGCGTCTTTGTTTGTTAAATATAAAAAATGAGAAAGACACGGGGAGACGACTGTAGTCGCCATTCCAGTTCACTGTAATTGTAATTGAAATTACTGCGCACTGATTGTTTGAAGAACGAGGGATGCGCAGAAAACGTGACGAGATATTTTGCAGTTTAACCGCTGACTGCAGAATTAATTGTCTACAACAGCGAAAGGAATAGCTCACTTCTGCGATATGCTTTACTTGTCACGTACAAAGGTTTCAATACGAGGCTCCGTGCTAAATTGAATTTATTCTTTTCAAAGAGAAAATAATTAATTTAATTTAGCACGGAGCCTCGTATTGAAACCTTTGTGCGTGACAAGTAAAGCATATCGCGGAAGTGGGCTATTGTGATCACAGTCTCTAGATAGAAAATATGGACGCGAAGTGCAATGCGCTCGATAAGACGTGACCCAAAGTTGTGCGAAATCTCTTTCAGCTTTTATTGCCATACTTCAAATACAAGGACGTTTGTATCAATTGCAGTATCATAAACATCTACAGAACATCTAAGCGTCAACTGTACTCACTAACTTACATAGCACTTAAACACGGTTCACATGACAAGCATATGCATTTTAGGCACGGCACAAATTTAAGGTACGCGTGCCAATGTTTTTGGCGTGTAAATAGAAATGTTTCGGATACGTGTGCCCGAAAATCTACGGGTGCTGAGACCATGTGAAAGGTCAGTTTCGGCCCTCCTGTTTGGAGTGCCGTGGCCAAGTTAGGCGCGCCGTGGCCAAGTTAGGCGCGCCGTGCCCAGTTCAGGAGTGCCGTACCCAAGTTAATAATGCCGTGCCCAAGTTAGGAGCGCCGTGGCCAAGTTAAGAGTGCCGTACCCAAGTTATAGGAGCGCCGTGGCCAAGTTAAGAGTGCCGTGGCCAAGTTAGGAGCGACGTGGCCAAGTTAGGAGTACCATGCCCAAGTTAGGAGTGCCGTGCCTAGGTCAGGAGTGCCGTGCTCAAGTTAGGAGTGCCGTTCCCAGGTCAGGAGTGCCGTGCTCAAGTTAGGAGTGCCTTGCCCAGGTCAGGAGTGCCGTGCTCAAGTTAAGAGTGCCGTGCCCAAGTTAAGAGTGCCGTGCCCAAGTTAGGAGTGCCGTACCCAAGTTAAGAGTGCCGTGCCCAAGTTAGGAGTGCCGTGCCCAAGTTAGGAGTGCCGTGTCCAAGTTAAGAGTGCCGTGCCCAAAACGATTGTCATGTACACTGGGCTTCTTATACAAGTCCGCAAAGTTATTTGATTGCTTGCGAATATTTTTCTTGTTATCTCCGTCACGTTGGGGAGTCAGGGTAGCGCAGTGGTTAAGCGCTTTGCCACTCACCTCTGTGGGTCAAGTTCGATCCCCGGACGTGGCGCCACATGTGAGTCGAGTTTGTTGATATCTTGTCCTTGCTCCGAGGGTTGTTCTCCGGGTCCTGCGGTTTTCCTCTCTCCGCAAAAACCAACACGCTAAATTCCAATTCGATCTTCGATTTAGCCGGGTCCTGGCTTTGATCAACCCCTATGGTTGTTTCAGGTCCCGTTAGAGATTCAGAGTCGGTTCGAGGTAATTATTGATTCCAAGCTGATCTAGGCAGGGGAACAGCTGCTGAGGAGGACACGTTCACTGTTCTCCTACCCTTTAAAACAGCCGCCACTGCGCGCCGAAATTTAGACAACCTCAGGGCGTAGATGAATGGATCGATCAAAAACTTGAGAAACAAAGTCGTGTCGATCACAACATTTGCTATCGTGGCCTTTATTTCCTCTTCGTAGCCATCTGCCTTCCAGTACAACGTTACATACCACACTACTGTCACTGGCAGGACGAATACAAGGAGACATGTTGTTAGAAGAAGGTTCACAACCACGAGCTGCCTCTGAGATTTCTTGTACTGTGAGCTTGCAGTCTGTTGGGCGCTTGTGCTCTGGAATGGCGCCAAACGAACGAGTTGACGCTTGTAGGAAACATACAGGCACACATGGGAGATTATGACTAAGATATGAATGATGGTAAGATGCGCGAAGACGTCAATCTTTTGGAAAACATTCGTAGGTACCCCCATTAGGATAGTCAGCGAAAACACCACGGCGTAGATCCAGATTACTGTAACGCAGATAACCGCCCGTTCTGTGGTCACTATTTGTTTGTGCCGATGCGGGTATATAATCGCCGCAAGTTGAGTCCAAGAGAGGCACAGAACTACCAAGAAAGAGACATTCATGGTTATCGCTGATAAAATCCCTCCCGCCTTTAAAACTGTATTGTATTCCTTCTTAGTGATCTTATCCTCGGAGACCCGGAAATAGAAATAAGCAAAGAGGGGATCCACTGCGATTCCAGTCAGGAAATCCGCTAACGCCAAGCCGATGATAAAGACAGTTGCTGGATGGCGATAGTTTCTGAACGGGTCCTTGTACAAAGCTAGCAATAAAATTCCATTAGCGAGCACAGTAAGAATGGATAGAGCAGAAAGGTAAATCCCTGATGCGTAGCAGATGTTTAAGAAAAATTGCCAAAGCTGTAAGAAATCCTGATTTGGAGTTTGACTTGTATTGTTAGTAGGTCGTGTCGAGTTTGCCGTAAAGTTTGCTGCTGAGCTCAAGTCAAACACTAATGATCCTAACATGGCTTTTCCGGGAGAAGTGCTGGAGAAAGAAAGTTGACGACGATTTCCCCCCTTCAAATGCCGGAAAGCGTTTTAGTCCATAAGTGTTCTTTCTTGCGAAATAGACATGAATAGAAAAACAATTATATCAGCACTACCAATCTTCCTTGGTGAGCCTCTTTCTTCTGCGTCTCTTTCCCGAGTCCCTCATTTTAGCTTGTAAATCTTGTTACGATCCAATTTAGTGGCTGAGTGTAATGTGAGAGATTCAGCGAGCAGTGACGGGTATAAGGACGTTGTCGACGCCTGTTCAAAGATTCATGTTGCACTATAGCGTAAATCTATGACACATTATTTGCCATCCAATACTTCAATCCTTTTCCCTAATTAACACTGAACGAATTTAAGCTTTGGCTGCAGTCTATAGTTATAAGACTACTATAAAACGTTGCCGAACTGATGCCATTTCTACCGCGCATGAGGTTAAAAACAAAACAAAGATGAGAGTTGAACTTTGAATGTATACTTTCAAGAATACTAGGTATTTCTTTACTCTAGCTGTTTGAACGGCTACTCAAATTGTCAGCTGTACTTCACTCGTCACGGAGATTAACAAGTTTCTAAACAATTCCAAACCTGCCCATCCCCCTCCTCCGGGTATATGTGGGGCATTTGACAACTCAGCCTATCCCGGGGGAGGGGCATTTGCCAGCAAAGAAAAGTTGGGGGGGGGGGGGGGGGGGGGGGGGAGGGGGGGTGAGGAGGGTTGGGGAATTTGCCGGCAAAAAGAGTCAAATTAAAGTTAGCGAATTTTATATTTATAAGTGATTTGCAAGCACTCGTTCCAAAGTCCCACGGTGGTAGTAAATAAAAAAACCCAGAATGGCGGATGGGACATTTGCAACGCTCTGATTCAAAAATGTCAAATGCCCCACATATTGGGGGGTGGGGGGGGGGGGGGATGGGCAACTTTTTGTCGATGAAGCCTTGTGTTCCGGAGGATTGAGTTCAGCTGGCTTAAAAAGGTAGGACCAAAGCTTCTAGATTTATAAACTTAGGGAGCAGATCAAAACACATGCCCCAGATAGGGACCCATTATTTTTTAACAGCCACAGCTGTCAGCGCAGGGTATCACCCCCATCCCCCATTTTTGAACATCTATCTTCCATTCAGTGGGAGGACTAGTGGTAATTTTAACACAGAAAATGAAATGATAACGTAAGACAAAACATGCAGGCATTTGTTTCTAGATTATGCCTTTTCGTTTTGAAGATATTTAAGAACAAATTATTTTTAAAATTGAGTTTTCTCTCCAGAGGAGATGGCTGGCAGCAGCCCCCACCCCCTACCCCAAAATGGGTCCGTCGAGAGGGCATGTGTTTTGACCTGCTCCCTTAATGCAAAGCCAGCTATCATGAAAGGATATATAGTTACCTCGCCATGATAAACCATAATAGGTTTTCAAATTCAGTTCGTGCATGGCATGGTTACTTTAAAATTAGAAATGAAATAATAATATTAAATTAGTAGTATTTAAAATGCGCTTTTTAACACAAAATGATCAAAAGCGCAGTACAACAGTAATTACGAAAAATAAACACTAAGTAATAAATAAATAAATAAGTCGTACAAATATAAAATAATACATATACAAATCTAAGGCTGCGAAATCAGCTAACAACCAGCCTGAATGAATTAATGACTAACTATTGCGAAAATATCTGACTGTAAATGAATAATATTTATGTGGCATGGGAAATAACAAATGCAAAATATGTTTTGAAAGCTATGTACAGTACTGCAATTCGTTTTGGAATCTTGTCTCCCAATTATTGTGTGAGTCCATTAGAAAATGCTTCTCATTTCTTAACCTGCAAAAACCTTGCTCTTCAGTTCCGGTAGTGTTGGTGGAAACACCGACTGAACCACTGGAAAAAATCTGTACCATTTACAAACTCTGTAAATAGTATGTAAAGTGTTTGTAAAATGTGAGCATTTCTCTTGTAAATCGTGCATTCTGAACATTTGGTATATACTTCATGGTATAGTGTTTCGTTCCATATAGTCCCCTGCATAATACTGTAAAACAGTAGAGAAAATGATTATGCAGGGAGACTATATGGAACGAAACACTACCATGAAGTATATACCGAACATGTGTACATTTACAGACATTTTAAACAGTTTTAAAATGGACTTTTTGTAAAATTCTCTGAATTTACATGTTTGTAAAATGTAAATGTACAGATTTTCAGAATCAGTACAAGAGAAATATTATTTTTTACAACTATTTTACAGACTTTTTAATAGTTCTTCAAGTCTGCAAGGGACCGCTGATGGACGTACGTTAAAGTCGGACGCCCTCCCTAACGTGAACTGTCAGTTTGGTCTTAAAGCTCCACACCAACCCGGGACACCAACGTCCATGTCGAATGGACGTTTAGGGGGAGGGAGTCCAAACGTTAAGCGGGGCGCTAAGCATAGGTCATATAATAATATCCCTACATGGTTAGAGTTTTCTAGTGCAAACGACAAACGCAGGGCTCCTAACTGTGAAGAAAAGCCGATGCGATTCATGAAATGCCTTACGTCAGCCATCTTACTTTCAGTTTACCGTTAAGTCCATCTTTTTTCGCCACATTTTTTGACAATGTTCGTAGCTGGCCGATCAAACATGACGCAGCTGCAGCAGCTGTTTAAAAATAAACCCATTTACATCAGAGTATCTCGGCCTGTCAGCCATATGTACAATTCGTCATTAACCCAATGGTGATAGCCTGTCATGTTATTCAAAGGGTTCAAGGAGTTTAAGTAACACCGAAAATGCATGTACTTATCAGTAATAAAAAACTTCACAACCATTTAAGATTGAAGTGTTGTTGTATTAGGCTGTTTATACCCCATATGCACCAGTAAATGGAATATAAATGTATTGAGAAGCATCATCACAGGCTTACTTCATACTTTTGTCTTTCATGACAGACGAGGCAACATTCATGAAGGTGGGGGGTCTGGGGACTAGTAGCCTCCAGGAACTCGATCCGCGTACTCTCTGCTTGAGATTTTAAGACTTTTTTCAGATTTACAATCTTTGGGGTAAATCTATACGAGGCAAGCGGGGTGGATCTTATCGAGGTTGGGAAGCAGGAGTAGCAGTTATCAGGCAGTTATTTTTTGTCTGCCTAGCTTGTATTTGGCTTGTCTGCTTTAGTTTAGTTGCTTGTTTAGTTTAGTGAATTCGTCACATCGAAAGAAACAGAGCTCTCGACACGTGCTTACCTCTGTCTTGGTGGTATTCCTGTAACTAGGTGTATTTATATTTATGTTTTGTGTCCCCATTTGGCAGTAATGCTAAATTCACTCGACAGGAAAATAAAGCTTATTATTATTATTTTCGGAATTCGTTGCCATGGTTTTATTGGCGGACACAAATGAAACAGTGGAGGCATTAATATCTGCCAGTGATTGATCAGGGATTTAATCTGAGCCGAGCTGAAGAAAATAATATTTCAAATCAACGGCAATACATTGTGTGAGGGTCTCAATGGGGGGGTCTACATGTCAGTTGTCAGTTAAAATTTTGGCCATTTGTCAGTTGTCAGTTAGCCCTAATTAATCATTACTAGAGAAAATTTACAATGTTTGACCCACAAAAACCAAATTTGTCAGTTGTCAGTTATTTTTTGGTTGTCAGTTGTCAGTAAAAAAATGGTCATTTGTCAGTTGTCAGTTATTTTCAAGTCCGTTTGTCAGTAGTCAGTTAACCCCATTCAGGCCCTCTTGTGTAAGGCTGACAGCTGTTACTTCCGGAAACCTAACTAGGCACTTGTACGAGATCGGTATGATAATAGAGCCATTGTTTTCTGACAATAGAGCTATTGATTTCGTGTGAGGCGTGTAGAATACCGTAGAATTCCGATAGTAACGGCCCCCGTTACTTACTTTCGGATTTAGCAGGCCAAAGGGGCCGTTACTTTCGGGTTGCCGTTACTTTCGGGTAGCCGTTACTTTCGGATGGTTGAAAAACGTTAATGGCAGACACAGGACACCATTGGCAATTCAAGCGATGTGGAACAAATATGGTTTCACGACGAGGATGACGAATAGACTATCAGACTAAGCGAAGCTTCTGGTAATTTCATGTTTAAAAAATAGTTATAGCGTTTACCAATTTTGCGTAATGTAAAGTAGGTTAATTGAGATGGAGAATATTCACCTGTACAATCTGTAGTACCGTATTCCAGTTATTTTGTTGAATATGATGATTATAAAAATGCACGACTGATTTAAAGCAAGACACCATATAGTCGTGTTTATCCCGGTAGTTCGGATCGATGTACAAACAACTTTTTCATAGAACGGTACCCGATTATAGAGTCTAAGAGAGTTTTACGCGTTCTAGTTATACCGCTTCAATAAGTGACGTTGAAATATAGGATGAAATTTAATATAACGATTGTTCAATTTAGTGCCAATTTGTATTTGTAATTACCTAACATTGATACGGTAGCATTTGAAACGTTCATCTAAATAAAATACGTTAGCCCTGTTTTGTTGCTTGACTACGGTAGTCCTTTTTTTTAATGGCCGCTACTTTCGGGGGGATCGTTACTTTGGGGGGGGGGGGGGGGGGGCGTTACTTTTTGGGAAGCCTATTAGCCGCTACTTTCGGGGGGGGGGGGGAGGGGGCGTTACTATCGGAATTCTACGGTAGTATAGACTGGTACTGATGTTTACAAGTTCTTCAATATTTTCTGTTCATGTTAGGTGATCCGGTACTTGTCCTTCGTCGGTTGGTCCTTGCAACAGTAGTTTATTAAAATCAGCATGAAGAGTCGCTATTAAGAAAACATATTTTTTTTGATTTGTCGACGACACTAGCTTATTAGCACAGTTTGCAAAATGCTATTTTCCACCTCCACTCTCTAAAACAGCGTTTTTGAAAATTGTTTGCTGCTCAATTCATTGGTTATTGAAGTGACATATCAGCACGTGACTGTTTCCAGCAAAAGGCGGCTCTGGAGTAACGGAGCGTAAGGGGATTGGGGCGAAGGCGGCGATGGCATGCCGCAGTGCTTCATGGGTACTGAACAGCCCGAGAGCTTGTTACTCGTCTCAGTTTCTCCGCGGATAACTCATTTCCCGCGCGTTTGACCAGAGGTGAGAGACCATCATGAATTTAAGAAAACATCGCTTAATTCCTGCCGTTTAGTGGTTAGGGTCGTACAATGCCTGCCCACTACAATACCATCGACAATGCAGCGAATAAGCTGAAGAAAATCAAAGAGTTCATCGACAATGGTATGGTTGCAACACTCGACGTCGCGCTGGACTTGGAGGAACGACAGGAAGGGACAGAGCAAGCGAAGGAACTGCAAGACGTAATGGTAGAGTATGCTCAGATGGAGAGGGAGATTAACCATTGGATAGAGGCCGTGGACCAGACAAAGACTCAGTTCACCAAGCAGAGCGGCCCGTCCAGGTTAGTGAACATGTTTGTGACTTAAGAGTTAAGGCCCTGTTTATATGAAGAAAAGTTGGCTCGAGTCGGGGACCTGGCTCCCCCCCCCCCCCCTCCCCCCCCCCCCCCCCCCCCCCCCCACCCAGTGGCGGATCCAGGATTTGAAAAAGAGGGGTGACTATTTTGACCGGTACAGTTTCTGGTGCGAAATTTCTTACAAAATTTGAACGAATGTATTTTATTTTTACGAATTCTTATACAGAATTTGTTTTGGCCCAAAAGATGGGGGTGACAGACAGACAGACAGACAGACAGACAGACATATTTTATTTGGAGTCTTATACAATAAAGTACATTGACTAAAGTCCAAATAACTATACTAACTATAAATAGTCACCCCCGTAACCACCCCTGGATCCGCCACTGCCCCCCCCCCCCCGAACCAACTTTATGGAAGAAGAATTGCCCCGTGTGCCTGAGACAACTTTGTTTTGAGCGAGTCTGGGCTCGTAATATTGGCTTGCACATACTCTGTGTGTCCTGAGTTCGGTTAGACTTCACTGCATGTTCTGTAGGTCGTATCCTATTGGACTTAACTGATAAAGAATCCCATTGTTTTAGGGTTATGGTTTGTATTGTTTTAGGGGTAGGCTATTGTTTGGGTAACCAATAACATTTCAGGTTGCAAACGGTGAAGTCTGCCCCCCCCCCCCCCCCCCCCCCCCCCAAAAGTTGGCCCAGGTAGGCGAGCCAAAGTCTTTATATGCCCCCGGGTCACATTACCTTGTGAACCGAGTGCGTTGGACCAAGTTTGCGGTTTCTCTTGTAAACGCTTGACTTTGTATGAAAAGTTGGCTTGCCCAGGGTAGAGGGATGGTGGAGTGAAATTTCAAGTTACCAAACTATAGTCCTAAATGCATGGAAGTAACTAGGCAAAGTATTTTTTTGTGCTACCCTGATAGTTTACTGTTTAATAACTTAATTGGCACTGGATATTAAAATGGCCCTAATTTAAGCTTAACTCTTTGTCGTCCGATCGTCTGTGAGCTCAATTGGTGAAATCCTGAGTGCTAACTCAACCCTTCCCCCTCAGTTCAAGTTTGGCTAGCCCGGGGTAGTTAAATACTACTGACTTTTTAAGCCGAGGGCTCAAACTTTCTCCACAATGCCATTCGGGTGAATTCTACGAACTGGTCGACGGTAGGTATTGCAACTTCTGTAGGGTTTCCAATGAAATGTGCTCTAATTTTGGAGAAAAATTCCACTGTCAGAGAGCTTGATGACATCATTAAGTCTGAGGACGGCTGAAAATTACTTGGTTTGCTTTTAGTAGGCCTTGTGAGGGGATTTCACAGGATTTTTCCGTTGTGTTTGTGCTTTCAGACACAGGAAAAAATTATTCACTGAAATCCTTGAACTCCTACAGTTGGCAGTCTTTTACCCCTGCTCAACCTATTAGCCTTAGGATGTGTTTTTGTCACTTTAAAGCAACGGCTTGAGTCCAAATCACCGCTCTTGGCTGTAGGGGTAAAAGACATAAAAAAAACCTACCGGAGTTCCAGAGGGGGGACCCCTTTTGATTTTTTGTCCATTACCCAGCATGCAATTGGAGGTGGGAGCAGGAAAATGTGGTCGAGTGAAATGCAGTGCAAACATCAGCGTGGTTCACCATCGCTTGGTGTGTTTTGTGAAAACAAACCTGCTGGTTGGAAAGATTAAACAAGGTACTGTAATGACTGAGTGGTTATTTAATTGTGTTTGCTCTTGATTTCAAGTGCGAATGGGAAGGTTTTTTTGAGCCGATTTTCAGCTCCTCGAAATTCGTGAAAATCGAAGAAACGAAACAATCGCCAAAACAAATGAGCTTTTCTCCATAGTGAAAGAGTCGAGCGATCCCTGTTATAGCTCTGACTTTGAAGCCATACATCCCTTCGCATAATATTCACAACATCGTCTTTCCATCATGTCAAGACGTGATGCAATAATTTTTCTAGTAACGGACTCATGCATCTCCTATTTACAGGCTCGGACGGTAAAGAGTTAATATACATGTAAATGGTTAAATAAAATGGATTTTGGATCAAGTCGAATTTCAAATTTCCTTCTGAGAATCACTAGAATGGATGGATTTCAGTTGCAGCTACTTCAATTCATAGTTCCGAACCTGTCAATGAGAAAACAAACAGTTCAGACCAATCAGAATGCAATAATGTTCCCCACATGCACAAGATCTTCCAAAGGAGATTAATTTCTTCGCAAGGATTTAAGAAATTCAGCAAAAGGTAGGACTATCACCAAACTCACACAGCTTTTTTTGCCATAATTTTTATTAATTTTGTATTTTTGTGGATTTAAGTCTACGGCTTGTGGGACATAGTAACACTAAATGTAACTAAGGGGGAGGTGCTAATTTTGTGTGCTCAATCCCGGTTTCTGGGAAAGGGAAATCTGGGGAGCTCAGACGACTAAGTCAATAGATAAAGACCCAATAAATTTGTCTCAATCCTGGTTTCTACCCCTCCCTTGGATACACATCGTTTTATTAATGATTAACCATTAAAGGTTAGGGTGAAGTGTGGGGGAGGGGTGGGGGTTTACCAGAAACCGTGATTGATCCATTTTATGGCTGGCGGAACTATCAATAAAGTGTAGTTCATGTCAAAAACATGTGGTTCCTGGATGACATGAGTGACAGGGTCCGAAATTGCACCTTGCATGTATTTGGTGCCAATGCAACTAAATTTTGAGTGTTGGCGACCAAAATTTCGGAGTTAGTCGCCAGCTGGCAACTTACCTAAGGTCTTCACAATGTTTTCACAATGTCCCAAAGTCACACGATCTTCTAAGAGAGAATTTAGAATGTAATCAAGAATCACTTACACCCTTTTTGCACACAGCTCTTCAATTGGTCTTTTGGCGACTAAATTATTTTGGCTAGTCACCAGTTGCCGCCTACATGTAAGTGAAAAAGTTAATTTTGGACCCTGAGTGAACTGTGAAGCTCGAAATTGTGAAGCCAATAATTATGTGTGATTGATGGGATGTGGATACAGTCATGGCATTGAAGTAGCTGCTGTAGTTAATGGAAGAATGCTTGTAGACCATAATCAGCCTGGTCAAAGATTACTCACTTTCTATTGAGCGGTAGATAGCGAATAAGGAAAAATTTGTTTTCAAAAAACAAAACAATGGTGGTCAATTAATTTTTCAAAATCTTGTTTCACTTAAATTTCTACTGGAAACTATTTTACAAATAGTGCGTCTGTCGAGAGACTAATAGTGTGTCCATTGAGGAACTATCGGCTGATAGTTGCCCGTGGAAATTTGATGTTCTTAAAACAAATATAAGCCCAAGAATGAAGTTTGAGGGCTTACCGGTACAGTGTATGCTAGTTTTAAGAACATCAGCCATCAGGGAAACTACATTGTATCAGCCAATACATGTAGTTCCGAGATAAACACACACTATTTGTTGTTATTATTCATCACAAAATTGTCTTCGCTCTCAGCAGGCACTATCGCCTGATAGTTTCCATCCATGGGTGACAACTATCATGTCACGTGATTGCTTTTAGCCAATGAGTGCACGCCAACATTTTGTGGTGAACTATAATGGCTGATAGTTGCCCACTGAAATTTTTAAGCAAATATCTAGCGTAATTATAATTATACATTTATGCATTCTCATTCACACATACAGGAGTGTTCTTTCTATCGGTGCTGAGCTCCGTTTGCGAGGCAGGAAGGATACAACAGTGATTTTGGGATTAAATGGCAGCTATGTGTTACCACAATTTTAGCAGCCTGCTTTATTAATAAATCGACCAAGAACTTTTGCTAGTTTAAAAACATCAAATTTCCACTCTTTCTGGGTACTATTGCCTGCTAGTTTACATCCACAGATGGCAACTATCACGTCACGTGATCAATTTTATCCAATCAGAATCAGAGAGAATTTAGTGGTGAACTCTAACAGCCAATAGTCTCTTGACAGGCACACACTTTTTTTAATAATAATAATAGAAACTATGAGATTGTAGTTAAGTTACATTGTAAGTAGAACATTGAAAATTTGGTCCTCAATTCCCCTTCTTAATTTCAAAAAATTACTACTGCATGTCAATAGCATGCATGGAATAAAAATAATTCTAATTATTTGAAAGGACATTTACATTCTTAGTATGAATAGTGATGACCTAGTGTTATTAATACATGATTGTATAAATCTATGCCAGGCTCAGCTAAGTACATGTACTAAAAATCACATGGGAAGTCTATGTCCTGTACAAAATGTACATTATGACCTAGCTATTAAATACTATAGCATCCCTGAGGGTTGCAAGATTTCTCAGTAGACAATAGGAAGCCACAAGTAGGATGCTGTAATCTGTAGAAATGTATTCTATACATTCTTAGCCCTTCCGTAAGATAGTTCATTAGCTGTTGCAAATTTTGTACATGCACAGAACAAGAGCATTTTAGCCTTATTAGAATTTTTTATTGGCATACTTGAATTCCCTTTTCATAAAAAAATGGGGCTGCCACAAATAACACTGAAACCGATTTCAAAGCACAGAAAAGGGTGGCAAAATGTGCTGGGTGCAAAGCACCCCCCGAAGAACATTCATGGGGTATACAAGTTCTGTGATGGAATGGAGAAGTGCTCCCCACAGACCTTGTGTATACAGTTGTGGGTTAGTGCCTCACAGGGCTCCTTTTACATTTTTTTGTACCTGATTCACATTACACGAAGTACCTTAAATTGTTGCCTTATTGACGCATTCTTATTGAAATATACAGAAGTTCTTTTGTTATCAATGCTGATTGAGCTCTATTTACAAGGCAACGAGAATACAAATAAAATAACTGTAACTTCCAAAATGTTTGAGAGAAGAGCATGAAGAACACAGTTCCTTAGAGGTCTGGGAATTAATAATTACTCCTCCCAAAGATATGTCCTGGATGTCTATTACATGTACATCATACAAAACTACTGTAAGTGCTAACAGACAAGGCATAACATTCCTTATTCACATTAGCAAATAATTACTTCATTCTCAGAAGCAAACATTTGCATTGATGTACAAAATAATGTAATATACATGTAATGATGTTGTAAACACAGTGATGAGGTTCCAGACATTGAAGCAATTTTCCAAGAAAAGCTGGATGCACTAGAATCAACTAACAATGACTCGGATCTTCACAATCACAAGAGAGTAACAGAGTTTGAGAAAAAAGTATGGAAGGTGCACCATGAAGGACAGCCTTTACCAAAACAGGGTGGAGCAGGAGTGGAGGTTGATGAAGACCTTATCATGTCACAGGTAGGATATTAGGGACTTTACAAAACCAGGATGGTGACCGCGGGATGTAGAAAAGTGTTTTCTCCTCAAATTTGGTGTTTTTAAAAAAAATCCTTTATTTGCCTTTAAAGGTAATCTCGGCTGAAAAAACAATGTTTGCTCTCAAATGATTGTTATACATGCCTATAAGTCTGTTTCAGTGTTTGTCTCCAGTAAATTGTACACTAGATGTCATTTATGCACCAATTTTCCTGTCGTTAAAACTCATTTGAATTTCTTGTGTACCACCATCTTGGATTTTATAACATCACAGTGTTGCCCCTATTGTCAGAAAACAATTGCCCTATACATGTATCATTATGACGTCACGGCTTGTTTATGAGGGGGACAGAATCGACATGAACAATAGAATTTTGAACTAAATCTGCTCTGCTGAGGAAAATTTAACTTCAAATTGTTTGGTTTCCAGATATCGGCTGTATCAATGTTTATCCCACAATATTTACCGTATTAGGTGGCTGTTACCGCTATTCTACATTCTACAAAATGCATTTAATAGCGATTTCCTTTGTGTTGTTGCTGTTTTGTCTCCCTCCCACGACCGTGATCCTTAGCATTTAAATTGGTTTGATTTGACGTCAAAATGATATAGGGCAATTGTCATGAGATCCAAGATGGTGGCACGCAGGAAATTCAAATGAGTTTTATCGACAGGAATATTGGTGCATTATTAAATGACATATTATAGTGTACAATTTACTGGAGACAAACACAACATCAGACTTAGGCATCCATAACAAACACTTGAGAACAAATATTGTTTTTCAGACAGCTGAGGTTCCCTTTAATTACTTTTAACATCCAAATTAATCTTTGAAAATATAATAAACATAGAATTCCCTTCATGCCAAACAAAAGACTGATTTATTTTTTGGCATTTGCATTCTCTTTGAAACATAATACATGTGGTTTTCACATATTTATTTGTATGTTTGCAGACAAATTGGTCTGCAACTCTTGTTTAAGTGTTTAACTTCTAAACGGACTAGTTACTTACAGAGGGAGAAGTACAATCCACTAGTATGGTTAATATAATATACAGTTTCGTTTCCTTATTTTCAGGCAACAGAACAGACCAAATGTCCAATTACTACCAAAGAGATGGTGAAGCCCATGAAGAATAAAAAGTGTGGCCACAACTATGAAAAAGATGCAATAGAATACATCATCAAGAAGGCTAAACGGGGACAGGCAAAGTGTCCTATCGGGGGATGTCCTCAGCTTGTGACAAAAGATGATTTGGAGCCCAATATTGAATTAGAACGTTCTATTAGCAGGAAGAATCGAAAGAAGTGAATGCCAAGAAATGTTTTTTTTATAATGTTTTTCACCTTTGTAACCTTTTGTATGACAGGAATACTTACAAGAAATGGAATGTTCCCAGCACACTTCATTGGAGTCCTAACAAATGAGGGAGGGAAAAAAACTTGCAAAACCCAAAAAATATTGAATACGAGATGAAATAATTAAATTGTGCAACATTATATATAAATGAAGGAGTTTGTGCAAAAACAGCATAAAGTGATTTGTGATCAAGTTCTAAATTCTCCCTTAGAAACAGAATTCAAAGAAGAATTAATATTGTGATCAGTATTAAGAACAGCTGAAGTGACTAGTTGTGATCAAGTTCTAAATTCTCCCTTAGGAAACAAAGGAGAATTTAGAATGTGATCAGTAGTAAGAACAGTATACATGTAAGTGACTTGTGATCAAGTTCTAAATTCTCCCTTTGAAAACAGAATTGAAAGGAGAATTAATATTGTGATCAGTACATGTAGTAAGAACAGCATACGACCCATTAGTGACTTGTGATCAAGTTCTAAGTTCTCCCTTAGAAAACAGAATTGAAAGGAGAATTAATGTTGTGATTAGTAGTAAGAACAGCATCAGTGACTTGTGATCAACTTTCAAATTCTCCCTTAAAAACAAAGAATTCAAAGGAGAATTAATGTTGTGATCAGTAGCTTTTTCTGCTATTTTCATGGAACCCTTCAAATGATTTAAACATTTGATTCTCAAATCAAAGCTTACAAATCCTAATAAGTCCTTGGCTTGTAGACAAGTGTTATTTGGAGTTAGCTTCAATACATTGTAGCTTATTCAAAAACTAAGAAACAGGAATCAAGCTCAGGCTTCCAACATAAAAATATTGGCTGGACAATTAGCGATAAAATAATTTGAAAGGGTTCCATCCAAAAACAAATTAAAGTAAGTGATTACTGATGAAATCCTAAATTCTCCTTTATATCCTTTGTTTTATAAGGAAGAATTTGGAACTTTACCAAAAGTCACTTACAGTGCTGTTCTTGCAATGATGGATCCCTTGCTCAGATTCTGTATGTAATGCTTTACCAGACCATTAATATTTTATAGTTTTAATTAACTGCCTGTTTAAGTTGGCTTAAAGTACATGTTTTTCAGTATGACTACCCAAAGTATACATGTAAAATTTGTTAATTTAGTCTTTTGTAGTAGTAATAATACACTTGAACATTGTGAACAATACTTGTAGTTCCTGTTGCCTCAAAATGTAATTTGAGTTCCTGTTGAATCCAACAGTTAATTATTTTGTTTAAAACATTTGGATGTAAATCAATGAGAAATTAAAGTACATTCTTCAGAATATCCTATCATTCACCTGACAAACCCAATTTTTTTGGCAAAAAGTAAAAAATAAGATTGAAGACCGAATCAATTTTTGGGAAAAGTAAAAAAAAAAGGTTGAAGAATAATTTCACCACTACACCTCTTTTCCGAGCTCTGTGTGTTGTAGTTTCTTGCTTTTCTCATGTGAATTGTCAATCCACAACTAGTGGAGGAAACAGTAGTGGAATACATGGACATTTTTGAGAGTCCAGCTGGCTATAGTAATTTATAATTAGTAACCCTAATGTCGACTGACCCACCATCACGAGCCAGAGGGCGATGGTAAACAAAACATTTTTTGTGGATATATTGGCCATATACCTGTATTATTTTTATGTATCAAAATATATTTGAAGAATGTGTATTGTTTGCAAATATTTAAACAAAATCGTAAGATTTAAAATAAACCATGGCTGTTGGAACAAATTGGCATTGAATTGTTGGCAATAATTATAATTTTTATTGGAAAAAAATATTTTCGTTTTTAGAAAATTGGACTTCCTCATTCCCCCACTTGGACTTCCTCATTCCCCCACTTGGACGTCATCAAACTATTTACCGCGATAATAACGGTCAGCGGAATTGCTCAAAAGGCGCAGAAAAATACAGCTAGTCGGATCGAGCGATCAAAACAAACCACGGAAGTTGTATCTGAAAATGTCAAACTTATTCTGAATTCTCGTTGTTTAGTTTTGAAACGGCACAGCAATTTCAAGATCACATTTGCCTCGACTTTTCGGAAGTCTCGATGAAAGGATTGGTTAACTTAGAACGTCAACAACAACATTGATCTTGACTCGAAGCGGAAACAAAAAAATATTACGTGTTGACCCAAAATAATTCAATTCCATGTGTGCTTTATAAGGATAAATATTCTAGGTCATCACTTTTACTCTATAAGAAGTCATTCTCCGTTCGTTCACCAAGATTGGGATTGGGGCGATCGAGATAAAGCGATATTTTTTTGTTTGACCAATTCCCAAGTACGAGAGCACCAGTGAACTTGCTGTCACAAAGGACAAGAAAGACTGTCGTCAGTTCAGCTTTAGAGTGACATTCTGTGGCATTTCTACAATGCAAATGGCTTATTACACAGTAGAACCGCGCTACGACTGTACCGTGGGAATCTATGATTTCCCGTGTTTCGTATGCTTTCTGCACGGAAGTTCATCCAACGAAGTGATCCTTCGAAATTGTTGCAAAGGCACAATATGCAAGAACTGTCTACAGTGCCACATGGAAGCGAAAATCGGCCAAGGAATTGTTAAAATAGTCTGCCCACTCGAGGACTGTGATAGAATAGTACCAGAAAAAGAAATCAAGAAAGTGGTCTGCGAAGAAATGTGGGAAAAGTTTGAGAAATTCAAAGTGGATATAGAACAAAACCCCAACGTAAAGACTTGTCCTAACTGCTCTCGAATATACAGGTACGAAGTAAAGTCCAGTGAAAACGAGCAATCATCGGAGTCAACCAAATCCTCGAAGTCAAAGAGTAGTAAAGTATCGGAGGATTGGAAAGTAATGTGTAGCGAATGCCGTTTTGTTTGGTGCTACGATTGCCAGGCTCCGTGGCATTACGGCATTTCATGCAAGGATTTTTGTCGCGGGGATAAATCGCTGAGAATATGGGCCAAAAACCGTGGAGCACCGATGAGAAATGCTACTCGCTGCCCAAAGTGCCATGTCTATATACAGAAGTACGCTGGTTGTGATCACATAACGTGTAGTCGGTGAGTTGGACGATTTCCAGATCTTCATTTATTTGTCCTCTGATGTTTAATGCACTCGCACACAAAAAATACCTCGGTGGTAATTAAAATATATATGATTATTTGGGGTCCTTCAATAATTATTATTTTGTATCCGAAGCTACGCTTCTTTCACGCTATGTAATGTTAAAGTTGTTATCATGTTTATGGTGGAAGATGTGTGTAAAATACTAAGCATGACCGCAAAGATTGAACAATTACGTACAATTCTTTCTTTCGTAACGTTATCCAGATTTCCTCCCAGGAAACACATCATATTGGCGCAATCATACATTATCTTTGCTCTTTCGTCTTTGTGGTGAATATAAAGATAAGAACATAGCCATTATAGTTTTTTCCCTTTTTACTGTAAAAGCTGTGGTTTGTTTCCACTCACATTCAAATTAAGGGTGAAAATCGATGAGATTGAGTTAGATCTGGATGATGTTTTTATAGTGATTTAGATGTAATTTTCCAATTTTCCCCATTGGCACCCAAACGAAATATGTATCTAGTCATAGTGCATCTACTTTAAATAATTTAATAAGACAATAACAACCCACGAAGCAAGCATGAAAATTTATGGAAAAATATAGATACTTTTAACTCCAAATTGTGCAGGTTCCTATTAAAACTTTCTGTTTCAATTGTAACTGTGAAACTAATTCCACTGGAGTATATTATTTTGTTAAATAGGTACCATACAACCTATGTATATCACCTAGGTTATTTTGATATTGGTTTCAGTAATATTGGCCCTCACTGGAAATTGCACCTGCAGTGCTTATAAGTGTTAAATACTTCCTTGTGGCTGTAAAACTATTTCAAGGGTACCAGATTGTTTATCAGAAAGTTAAGGAACATAATTATAATATAAACTAAGGCCATCCCAGTGAGCTCTAAAAACAGTAGAAATTATAAAGACAAGATGTACGTGTACATGTGTAAAATGGCAGAACATTACAACTTGTAGAAAGCCTTGGAAAGTCTTTAATAAGCAAACATCTGGTACAATCTATATATGACAATCTAAGGGTGGGATTCAAGATGCTTTATAGACTGCAAACAGGACCATGGGAGGGAGAAAAGAAGGGGGAAGGAGAGAATGTATGACTCAATACAAACTGTTGGTCCATTCTACAATGAAATCTTTTCACATGTTACAGCTATGTGATCTCAGGCGAGACAGTTAGTAATTACAAATAATTGAATGTAGACTTGAAAACTAGACGGCAGTCTTGTGGTTAGATTCTTTCCCCTCCTAGGTTCTTTATGTATTCATTCAGAAACAAAAGATCTGTTCAAAGCTTATTGATCTGTCACTTGCTTCATCTTGAATGGTTTCTAAATCATTTATGTTTCCCTTCTCTCTTCCAGATGCCATACAGAGTTTTGCTACCAGTGTGGCAGGAGATTTCGTGGTTTTCGATTTTTAGGTGACCACCACGACCCACTTAGTATATTTGGCTGCAAGTATAATTTCAAACCTGATCATCCAACTCAACGAATGGCTGCCCGCTGTGCTGTTTTGAGTGGCAAAATGCTTGCTTTGCCTGTAGTTGCTGGATTGGCTGCCAGTGCGGGATGCGTTGTACTTGGAGCAGGGATCATAGGTGTACCAGCGTATGTCTCATATAGGTTGATTAAGAAGCGAAAGAAGAAAAATAAACAGTTCTCCTGAATGTCACACTGTCGTTGGCTGGTCAAAGCTATTAAATAAAGTGCCTCTGTGGAGATGAACTTTTTGGGGTAGGGGAATGTAGTGATAAGTATATAGTGATAAGCATGTAAAATTAACAACTTCACAACCAGAACAGTATACAAGTCATGTACATGTATTTCTTCAGTTAACATAATTATAATTAACATTCTTTGTATTTAATTAAGCAACAATGGGGATTTTATAAGTTATAATATTTGAAACTTCATAATTTACAATATGTACATATTGACTGGAGCCAAGTATTGAGTAGATATTTCAATTCAGATACCAACGTGAAAGTTGAGCTAACAAAGTTTGAAAGCCATAAAATGATATATATTTTAACTTCAAGTACTCATGCAACCATACATTACATAGCTATAGTAGGTAAACACTTTTGAACTTAATTGTATTCAAAGCATTAAGTAATGATCCAGATAAGAACTGTAGTGCTCTACGGCAAGGAATGTTAAAAGGTGTTAATTTTCTACTATTCTCTCTCGTAATTTCATTGGTTGATACTTATAAATTCAATAGAAATTAACCCATCGAAATAATGCATTTTCATTCGATATTTTTTTGTGGTTTAAATTTATTTTTGATCAAACTACATGTAACTATGGTTTAATTTCGAAGAATATTGTGAGTGGTGAAAGTTCTCAAATTTGCAATTGAAAAATCCTTTGTTTTCCCTATATCCGATTGGCTGGATGGTGGCTTCTCTGCATTTTCATAGAAAAAGAGCCAATAGCATAACCAATAATTTATTTTCGAGATGTAGTTTGGACTATAGATACCTCCTAAAGCACTTAAGGCATATTCAAGCAAAATCGTATGTGGGGGAGGCTCATTGCAGCAGAACAATGGATTATACTACAGTTCTTATCTGGACCATTATTTAATTAGATGAAGTGTTACTGTGAGAGTCCTTGAAATAACATTCAAATTTATCCAGAAAGGGGCAACCTCAAATCCTGATTTTTTACTTACATGTACAGCTATCACATGACCAGTATTATAATATTACAAATAAGTGAATGTGGACTTGAAAACCAGACACCAGTCTGAGTTTCCTTTAATTAGATTTTGAATCTCGACCCACTGCAGCAGACTCGAAAGCCTTGCCATTTTGAGTACTAAATTAGCAAATTGAGAGTAACAAATTAAAGGAACATCATGAATGAGTATGTAAGATTTTATATGCTTTGATATTGGATTTGTAGATCCATGCCAAGGCTTTGAAAAGTCAGTTGTATTTTATTATTGTTGGTGTTAGTGGTCACACAGGACATAACAAATTAGCTGTGAAAGTGATTTAATTTACTTTAACTGCTCAGGTCATTTACAAATGTATGTACAATAATAGCAAAGACAGAAATATCAAGGAACATAGTATTTGAAAGTCTAGAAACTACTCTAAAATAAGTCTTATAAGCAACGAGTTAGATAAAAAAAAGTGATGTAATTAATGCTTCTTCTGGAAGCCAAGTTGTAGTGTTGACATTTTTTGAAACATTTGATGTACGTAAAATTATATGTATACACACACTCCACATAATTTGCTATTTCTGTTATTGTTAACTCTTCCTTTTAGAAAACAAGTGTTTGATGAATAATTATTGTATGGTTATTGTATAGTTATGGTATAAATTATTGTATTTTCCCTGCATATACAAAATCTGCTTTATACAAGCTAAAATTGTACCAAATTAACCATGAAACAGGCAAGTGATCATAGTTCCATAATAACTGCAGTCAAAATTATAAGAGGTCTTGTAGTATTTAAGGGTGTGCTAATGTTTCAAGCCCGGGAAGCCATTCTATTGTTCATGGTACCAAAGAATGTTTAATAAAACAAGTTTCAAAAACTCATTACCGGTATAATTCATGAAAAAAACAAAACATAAATTAATGTTTAATGTCAGTGATATAGACACGGTACTCATTTACATAAACTTTAACTTCGATTTTCTCCACCAAAATAGGTTAATGCATTGCCAAAATAACTAAATGACATGACTATAGTTTCAAGCCATCTCAAAACTCACAATGGTGTTTCATCAGATCTACAAAGACTTGGGCTGCACCCTCATTTTTGAAACAGCTAGTACTTAAAATAGTGCCTGTTCATATTGCATGCTCTCTGGTGTTAAACCAGTTTAAAACCTTGCTTATTTAACTACAATGTATAAAATCATACAAAACCTGTGCAGGTAGTTTTAAACCTGTGTAACAACAGTGTATAAAGCACAAGGTGCAATTGAAGGGGTCCGTGCAAGAACAACGTAAGTGACTTTGGATCAAGTTCTAAATTCTCTCTTAGAAAACAAAGAATATCAAGAAGAATTTGGAATTTGATCAGAAGTCACTTACGTTGTTCTTGCATTCTGATTGAGTGTCAAAAGTAATAAGTGATTGCTTTGGTTTTGCATTAGGCTCTGTTCCAGCCGTGGGGGTTTCGGTGAGCCCGCGATCCTCTCGCTATTCAGGCTGTGAAAAATTCAAAACCTGTTAGTCCAGGAATTTTGGGTGCGAGTGTGCTGCCTGGGTCTCAAAACCCTGACCTTATTTCAGACCAAAATATAAGATTTTGCATACCCTTTTTCAGACCGGCTGTACTCTTTTTCACAACGAGAAATATATCAACATGTGCAGTCTCATACATACTAATTCCCTGTCAAGATCATACCCTACTGAAGACTAAAAATGTGAAATTTATGACCCCGTTTCTGTCAGACTATTAAAACAGCTCAAAAACCACACCCTTTGGGGTGGCACATACCCATACACACTGTAGCTTTTACATGGGTGCAAACCCCACCCCCCTCATGATCAGAGTAAACACCAAATTTTGGTAGAAAACACTACTACATTGTATGTCCCGTCGTCACTGCCTTCACCGTCCTGGTTGCTTAAGTTCCCTATTCTAAACTTTCCTTGAATCAAATTCTTGTTGTTTTCTAAGGGTGAATTTAGAATGCGACCAGGAGTTACTAATGCCCTTGTTGCACCCAGCCCTTCAATAATTACCAGTATAGACCCATTCGAAAAATGGCGTCCAATTTAATTAACTATTGTTTAGTACTGACTAGCCTCGCTTACACGGTCAAAAGTTTTTGTGTGTACTGACTAGCCTCGTGTTCACGTTACCAGGACAATAGCTTTTTAAATTGGATGCCATTTTTCGAATGGGTCTATACTGCATGTTGGGGATGGTCATTATTTTCAGGGAGTACCAGGTTGGACAAAAAGCATACCGGGGTATGAAAAAAATTAATGTGAAAGTCTGATGGGTGAACATTTTGAAACCTGCTGCCCCTAGAATCTTCCGTGTGGAGAAAATCATTACCCTTCAATATTTTCTGGAACATTTGATATCAGGGATATACAAGTACAATCCTGTTGTTTGATATTAATGACAAACTGTGTACAAACTTGTAAATTGTCAGTTTTCAGTCCTGTTTTTGCATATTTTAGTGTCAGTCTATTGCACAGTCCTTTAACTTCCTAAAGATAACCATCTACTGAGTTTCTGCTAACATTTTCAGACAGGTATTTTTTTTTACTCTTAGCCTTAAAGAGGAATGTATAGCTCGACTGAAAACGGTTTGCTCTCAAATGTTTCTTGTGCTGGATGTCTAAATATATTGCTGACAGTGTTATGTCTCTGGTAAATTGGCTGATTTTTTTGAATGAATTTCCTGCATGCCACCATCTTTGATCTTACAACATCAAATTGTTGTCACTAGAAACAATAGCTTGTTATGTAACAGTAGGGTCAACACTGACTTGTATCTTAAAATCCAAGATTGCAGCTGAGGCAGGAAATTCAAATGAGTTTTATGGCAGCGAAAATCAGTCCATAAATGACATGCTAAGTGTACAATTTACAGGAGATATCAAAACACTGACAAATTTAGGAACATCATTTTGAGAGCAAACATTGTTTTTCAGCCGAGATTCCCTTTAACAACTAGCCAGGCTGCAAGGCAGACATTCTATTTGGGAAACCCCAATATATTTTAACGAGGGCAGAATGGGGTTAGGATATAAAAGGAAGTTATAGGGGGGGGAGGGGGGGGGAGAAGAGAAAAAGTTTTTGAGCAAAGCGAGCTACATGTAGCTCTATTTTGTGAGCGAAGCGAGCCAAAAAAACAACTAGAAATGCTTGCATTGCAGGCTATTTACATATTGTAACAACTGATGCAGAGTCATAACCACGAGCAGTCTCTCCATAAAATAATGAAGTTTCAAATATAGATCCCAGATATGGAATTTATGGAAAAGGAATTGCATAGTGCATTTAATACAAAGTAAATGCACACGATGAAAAAGTCAACTAGCAAAGTGCAGTCAATTCCTTTGCTCCTTACAGTATATTAATAAACAACTTCTCCTCGCCACATTAACTGTTTTGGACACAACACTCAACTCACGTGTTGATTTTTATGGAGGGAGGAAACCCAGAGAAAAACCCTTGAATTCAGATAAGGAATCAACAACAAACCTAACTGGCATACAGTGCCCAAGCTGGGCATCAAACCCAGGACTGCAGCTGAGAGAGGTGAGACTGTGACCACAGTGGCTGCACTAACTTGCATCTTGTATCATCAGAATAGTTAATTTATTCAACAATAGTTACACCATGTATACATGGCACAGAAGGCACTAAGTAGTTCACAGTCTGTACGTAATTAGTACCATTAAAAGGTTACAGACACAGGGATCTTATAATATTGATTCAAAAGACAGGATGAGTAACCATTATTTTGTCAAAGCTCTCATAATAACCAGCAATAATTAATATTATATCACAGCAAGTCTTGCAAAGACCAGAAAGCCAAGATACAAACCCAAGTCTCTCTCTTGCATGTTCCATAGCAGTAATTTTTACAGAACATTAGATGTTCACTTTTGGGTTTTGACATATCTGAAGTACAAATGTATGAGAAAGTACAGCATACTGTTTCCAGTAGTACATACCATACTCTTGCCTTACAGTTTAGCAGTATTAACAGTGTACATGTAGTCTACAGGGCTCAATAATTGTTGTGCTATAACCAGTGCCCATAATGTTTGCTGCAGTACAGATTAATTAGAACAAGAAAGTCCAAAATAAGACAGTAATAATAGTTTCTTCAAAATGTATTTCCAGTACTGAGTACTTATGCATTTATCAGCATCTATGACGAAGGATATATCTCGGCTAATAGTTTTCATGTGATTACAAATTATGCCCAGTGTTTACTGTTGTCTCTGTTGCTGAGGTGGCCAGGTCTCGACATTGTCAACCACAACAGTACCAGCAATAATATCATAGATGGTTCGGTTGTGTTGGAAGAAGAAGACTGTAATGAATATTGGGAAGAGGAATGTCATCGAGATATTCTTGACAAGTGCCCTCACACAAGCCCTAGGAGAAGGAAACGCTTATTAGGCAATGATGATCAACGGTAGCCTGTTAGAATTTATAGTGGAAGACATGTTTAACAATTAAATAATGGATAGTTGCTCCAACATCGGTGGTGACGAGTTGACGCCACCTACATTAGTGTAATGCACTGCAAGACCAATGGTCGCAGCAAAATCAGGGGGGTTCAACACAAACTTCAGGTGAAAATAAAACCGTTGACCCCATACAAAAGCAAACTAGTCTAGACGATGTCTCCTGTTGGCACATTAATACTTAGGTGCCATCAACTAAATTAGTTAATTACTCGTCAACACCGACATTGGAGTGACTCAAACTCTGTTTTTTATCTGTAGGTCTGCAATGGTAGGGTGTCTAGTTTCTAACAACTAAGTGTTCATAATGGTATGATATGACATGGTTCGTACAGATACAGCCAACCAAAATTTAAAACTTTTCATTTTCAAGTACATTCTACTAGCCAGGTACTTACATGTATTGACTGAGTGGGAGGGCCGGACTGATCAGAGCGAGGTGCGTACAAAATGACAGAGCCTAATATTTTCAACCATTGTCACTTCCATGTGAATGGGAGAGTTCCTCAGAATCACAATTGAAGAAGTGACTTTTAATTTTGTTGTACAAGTCAAGGCATTCAAGCATGGATAGTGATCATATTTAAAACAGCATCCCTTTGGTTTCGTTGTGGAGACAAAAAGGAGTACAAATTCTTGTAACCGTAGCTTTAGGTGGTCCTGCATGTTCTGACACAAAAGTTACAAAATAATGTAGAACTTTACCTTTTGGGAGCTTAGAATGACATATTTTAAGGTTATTTTACAACACGCAATTAATTATGCACAACATGCAGCTAGCTTTTATGGGTCAAAATCGTGATGGTTTTTAAAGCCCCTTCAATAATATTGACAGTTCTCTCCACCTTAATTCTGTTAATGTTCTGCTACTCTGCTAATTAACTCAAAATTTGAATAATAAAAAAAAAGCCCAAGAAAGTATCACTGCTAGACTGGCATATTCAAGGACATAACCGCCTCACTGGTTAGCTCAGTTGGTAGAGCACGGTCTAGAGTGCGGGAGGTTGGGGGTTCGAATCCTGGCCGTGTCCTTGGGCAAGGACGTTTATAAGCTGTTGGCCTTGTCTCCTACTTCTAATCAATGTTTGAAGGGGAGGTGAAAGAACCTGTTGTACTACTTGAAAAAGAGCAGGGGATTGTCACCCAGTACAGCAGCCTGGCCATTGCACTAACCACACACTCAACATTGTAAACTGAGTGGCAGCTATTAGCACCATAAAGCAGTCCGAAATAATTCACTGATGGGATATGTAAAGTGCCATGAAACTGTGGTGCCATGAAACTGTGGTGATATGGCACTATATAAATATGGCCATTATTATTATTATTACATCATTGTGTCCCAACAAACCATATGAATATTAAAGAGAGGAAAAGTATGAGGAGAATACTGTTGGATTTTGTATGAGTGGAACAAAAATATGGCATGCCCATAGCCTTGCTGTACTGTAACTCTGTAATTTGGTTCGATCAGAAAAGAAAAACTGCATGGTAAACCATTTCAATGTCACATCATGTCGTACGGTAATCATACCATAAGTCATTGCAGCCATAGCTTGCCCACTCCTACAAAATCTGCTCCATTACCTCGGTCTATGAAAGATTAACAATCTTGATTGCAGTCTTACTAATATACATGGGTTGCACATCATTGATGTCACGGCAGCCATGTTGGTGTACCTTTCTTTGTTTGCTTCTTTTGTTAGGTACACCAACATGGCCACCATGCCCTTTGAATCTCTGGGGATTGAGTGCAATTACCCATCTATACTTGAAAAGTAATGATGTTTCGTTTCCAGTCCTACCTCCACCATCCTGGGTTCCCTCCTGGCATGATTCCTACTTTTTCTCCTCTTGCATCACTTGCCAGCAGCTCGACATTATCAGCAGATACTACTGACAAACCCATTAGGTACTTTCCGGGTGTGGCACCCCCCATGCTACCAAAGAAACCACCGACTATGAAAAATGTCTGCAAGAATTGAGAAACAGTTCAATAAAAATATTTACAGAACCTGAATTGCACACTGCTCACTAAAAATAATAGTCTGACAGTGCAGCACCAGCTAGTAGTCTACTTACTAGCTGTAATAGCGGAGCATGAGAGTGAAATTTTAGCTGTTCTTGCCCGACTGACCATGCACCAGCATGTGGAACGTGAGGTTTTCAAGTCCTGAATCTATGGCTTTTAATGTCGCCCTGTCCTTTACATCCAATCCTCCGTTTATGGGAATTTGTGATTTTCTAATTTATCCCAATGATCAGTCTAATTTTTTTGCCATAATGCATAAAATATTTAATACATATAGTATGAGTGAAATTTTAGCTGTTCTTGCCCGCCCAACTGCCCGACCGACCATGCACCAGCGTGTGGAACGTGAGGTTTTCGAGTCCTGAATTATGGCTTTTAATGCCGCCCTGTCCTTTACATTCAATCCTTTGTTTATGGGAATTTGTGATTTTCTAATTTATCCCAATGATCAGTCTAATATTTTTGCCATAATGCATAAAATATTTAATACATATAGTATGAGTGAAATTTTAGCTGTTCTTGCCCGCCCAACTGCCCGACCGACCATGCACCAGCGTGTGGAACGTGAGGTTTTCGAGTCCTGAATTATGGCTTTTAATGCCGCCCTGTCCTTTACATTCAATCCTTTGTTTATGGGAATTTGTGATTTTCTAATTTATCCTAATGATCAGTCTAATTTTTTTGCCATAATGCGTAAAATATTTAATTTCCAACTTTAATTTCCACGTCCACGTGCATATTCATGTTCTTTCTGTTGTATGCCATCACCTTTTCCATCAACTCATCTGCACAATCATGAAGTATTTATTTCATAAATTAATTGCCATTACATATATGCACGTTTCAAGTTTTATTTTGCACTATTTACATAAATAAACACAACAGTACATTTTGAAGAAGAAGAAAAAGTGAAGAAATAAATACAGATTACATTTCAAATAGTTGGAAGTGTGCAGTGACCAAAGGAGCAACAGATTTCGAGTTGATCACTGCAAATGATCAGTCTAATATGTCTTCGTATTTCATTATTGGGAGCTACGCTCAGGCTTGCCTATATATACATTACGCACACATACTGACTGTACTTGATTGACCTTATTTGTAAAGGCATGAAAACAAGGTCAGTTGTTTCAGCTTATCTCAAAAGCAACAAAATAAATTATTTACAATTGAAGGGCTGTGTGCAAAAAGGGTGCAAGTGACTCTTGATCATGTTCTAAATTCTCCCTTAGAAAACAAAGAAATTGAAGGAGAATTTAGAATGTGATCAGGAGACACTTACACCCTTTTTGCACACAGCCCTTCAATTCATAACCAGTTTTGCAAAGGCACTTGGGATCGTTACTGGGGACAGTTAAGTAATGGTCTGCGCAAGAGGTAGGCTTATGTTATGTTATGTTATGCATGGAATGTAAAAAGGTGCTAATTGTGGTATGGGGAACATTTTTAAATTGAACGTTTTCTTGGTTATTGTTTTGCACTCTTCTGATTGGACAAAACGTTTTCACACAAAATAACTCTCCTTTAAAATGCATTTTTAGTGGATATAATTTCAGAAATTTCTGATTTAAGGGTTGATGAGTTGTCAGTATGAAAAACAGAAAATAGTAAAGTGGGGAAAGCCAATTGCATCTGAACAATAGAATTGTGCCTACCTCTTGCGCGGACTGTTACTTAATTGCAGAATACAAAGAAACATGGCAAATAACTGTCCCCAGTAACGATCCCAAGCACCTTTGCGAAACCGAACTCGCCCCCTCCCCCTACTCACTTCTAAAGTAGGCAATTCTGACTGCATGACGCTAGTTAATACAATGTTTTGAAATGACGTGGCTCTGAAGCCATTACTACCAGGCATTATTTGTTTGACATGAGCATGACATTATACGAATGAGGTGTACATGTAGCCTGTGAAAACAGCCACATCTTTGCGCTCCTTCCAACAGGCTCCCCCAAACAAACATCTGCGATTAGAGACTAAAAATTCCATACTGATGACGTCAATATGCCCAGAACCCAGGCATTGCTTGTGATTGGCCAATGTATAATATATTACATAAATGTGCATACATTAACCTCTATTTATATTCACAAATTTAAAATGGCAGCTGGAAAGAGATAACTCCTGATGTCATTAATCAAATGAATGTTTTATGCACATAATTTCAAGGTCAGCTAAGCAAGGGCGTGACGGCATCAGCAAGGAATTTTTGGTCTGACTGACAGTCGTAGATGTTTCTTTGGGGGAGCCTGTTGGAGTGAGCACAAAGTTTTCACAGCTATATAACTATACTCCAAATACATGTACCACTGAGGCTGCTGAGAACATTGTAATATCATATGAACATGCAGCATGTGGAAATTTATATTGAAAATAATTAGTAATAAATGGTAATCAAATTTCTTCTTCTGTGGGGTCCTTGGGACCACCTGTTCAGTTAACATTAAAGTATTTATTTGTCTACCTGCCTACCTATGAAAAGTATGTAAACAGCTGCATAATTTATATATCACAAAAACTGGTTCCCTGCTAGCAGAGGTATCTGTCTGTCTTGGTAAAATGGAAAGCGAAGACAGAGAGACCTCTGCTAGCAGTGAAACAAAATGGCTTCTCTGAGATTTGCAATGATGCAGCCTGGGTTGAAAGGTGGAAAAAAGGGTCCTTTTTATTTTTCTGTACTTAAAATGAAGGGTTGTGTGCAAAAAGGGCATAAGTGACTCTTGATCACATTCTAAATTCTCCATCAATTTCTTTGTTTCTAAGGGAGAATCTAGAATGTGATCAAGAATCACTTATGCCCTTTTTGCACACAGCCCTTCAAATATGCACAGATCTGCCTTAATGGAACTCTGGTACGTATTACATGTAGTCTTTACAGGACTAGAATTAAAAATATTCTGTCAATGAAAATAGGAGACATAAGCTAATTAAATTATATTATAATTATGTGTACTACAATGTAATCACTGACCTCGTAGCAGAAAACCATGAGCCTGTAGACGAGTGCCTGAATAAGGATCTCTTCTAGGTCTTTCAAGCTGGTACTCTCGTCAATAATTAATGAGTATTGAAGCTGAGTAAACCTCTCCATATTGTTACTACACAGAAAAATTCCAGAATTAGTGAATACACTTGTTGGTCCCAAAACATTATTCTAGCATAGCACAATTCATATGTTTATGATTTTTTGGGGGTGGTTGGGGTGATACTCAGACCTAAGAAACCCTCCCACCCCCTCACCCCCCCACCCCCCCTACTACAATGTATTAGTCTTGTGATACTCTTAAATCTAATAAAATGTTTAAAAAACCTATTCCCTTGTAGTTATTACATTTAATGTCTATGCCAATACCTGGGCAGTTTAGCCTTTTTGGTTTTGGATTTCTCCCTCTAAGAAGAAATATTAATTTTCTTAATGCATTCTGTGAGTGAGACCACGATGGAAGAAAAATGTTACTAGCAGTGGGATGGATAACTGAGAATACTTTGCTCATTTGCAATAAAACTGAACCGAAAAATCCTAACTTGAGACGTGGTTACGTTGAAAATAAAGAATGAAATCGGACAAGAAGTAACTATACATCACAACATTGTACTTGACACTGGATCAATTTGTCTCCAGAATAAAACTAGACATCTGGGTACGTTCGGCTCAATCCCGGTTTAACAGCCTAGCAGGTAAAAGTGCCATTTTGCCATTTACCAAAAAGTCCTTCCAGATCACAATATTCTTCAAGTTGGTTCCCTTTATTCTTACTAGTTTGATATTTTTTTAAAGTATGTTTTCAGTTAAAAAGTTGAAAATTGTTGCAAATTAAATGATTATTGAAATTTACCTATTACCGAGGAAGGCATAAATTTATGGATTCCCACACTGATAAAGGAAAGCATAAATTTATGTGCTCCCTGAAGAAAGACCCAAATTCTTTAGTTTTTGTTGAAAAAGTCTGCATTTTTCTTCAATTTCTTTATTCAAAAGTAGCCAAAATATAAGGCTGGTATTTAAAAAAATGTCACTTGTCAACCTTTTCCCCTAAAACGGCAAAACGGCATTTTCTCCTGCTAGCCTGTTTTTCTGAAACTACCCACCCACCCCTCCCTTGGATATGCATCGTTCTAAATGTATTGATTAAACTGTTATATTAGGGTGAAGTGTGGGGGAGGGGTGGGGGTTTCCCAGAAACTGGGATCAATCCTTAAATTGCCGCTTTGCATAATTTTTATGTAAAGGAGGCTCTTCATTTTCAAGGCCTTTGTTTTTGAGGTCTTTGTTATTAAATTTAAAATCTCAAGTATTATAATTATTTTAAACATTAATATATCTGCCATGTTTTCACAAAAGGACCCTTAGAACCTAAGACTCCCTTTTGTGAAAACATGGGTGATTCTTGTGTGCATGCCTTTAGCTTTAAAAGCCAGTAACTCATGTTTTTGCCGTTTTCGTGAAAGGGCAAATGACAGTTTAAGACTTTTCTGGCCTTTCTATCGCATAATTTACTTGTGTTAGATCTATCCCATAATTTCTTTATTTGAGAGCTAGAGGTTAGGGTTAGGTTAGAAAAAGGCCATTTTCTGGTATTTTTACTCAAAATACAGCAAAATTCCATTAGTTAAACTTAATATACAGGAAGAGACCGTTGTATTGCCGTGTAGTGCATCAAAATCCATTAAAGGCTCGAGAAATGGCACCACTTTGAAATTTAGGTTACACAAGTAAATTAATGTGTACCTGTTGGCTTTAAAAGCCAGTAACTCACTTTTCAACGTTTTCATCCAAACAATGAACTTTTTTTCTCAGACCTAGTGGGAAATGTACATCTTTCACTAAGCAAATCGTTGTGCCATACGTCAGGCAAAGTTTTTTTTTTTTTTTTTTTTTTTTTTTGCAAAAAAAATTTAACTACTCCTCGCCCTGCGGGCTCGTGCAATTTTGATACTCTTTGAAAAACCTACTAGTGCAAATTAATCCCAAATTGCACTCGAAACCGTATGATTACCTATACTAACAGTACCCTGTAAAACTTCAATTTTCCCAAAAACTGTGCAAAATTAGAGGGGAAAATGCCAAAACATTGCATCTATCTCAGACCTAGAAGGTAAAAAATCCAAGTGTTCTAAAACGAATCCTGAAAATTCTCCGATTAGTTAAGCTACTTGCTATCTATTCTGTGATAGATAGCGAGTAGGGAAAAAGCTGGTTTTCCAAAACAAAACAATGGTGGCCAAAATGCAAAAACAGTCTTCTTGTTTCAGTTTAAGATTGAACCACCAGTTGATTTCTACTAAAAAAAAATTATACTACTATTTGATCTGTTTCTATGGCTGATACATGTAGACTTGGAGCTACTCTCCTCATCAACTATCAATAAAAAATTCAAGCTTGTACAGTAAGTCTAATAAATTGTTAACGAGACCAACCCAGGACTCCCACAAAAACTAGCACAGGGTACCCACAAAACACTGGAATATTTAAACTTGCCTTGTCCCCAGGCTTCTCGTAATGGGTAACTGGATACTGTGTCAAAATGGTGACCATTAAAAAATATATGCTAATTTGCATGATGGGATGGCTGAGTAGTCCTGGGAATGAGGCTCGTGCAGCAAATGAAATAAAATGCAAACAAACACTTACTAGAATATTGAAAACACCAGGAACTTAGTAAAATAGAGGAACAAAAAGTCCATTAGTTCAGCCATAATCCTCTTCTGAAGAGAGCTAACTCTCACTTCACAACCTGTAGAGAAAATATAAGCCAGGTGATCCATCACTACATGTATAATAGACCACCTCAAAGTTTTCAACGCCATTTTGTTTGGAATGCAAGAATTCCTGGCGTGGTTACTCAGTCCCCATACAAACCTTTGTAATTTGGACACGCTTCGTCAAAGCGCTCAGAAGAAAATTGTAATTATGGCAAGCTGACCTAATAATTCTACATTGTACAAGAACCGACAACAGAATTAAAGGTAAGATAATAACGAAGATCATTTGTGAATTTATATAAACCCGGTAGGATGACTTTTGCCAGATGATTTTTGATCCAACTCTGCAAAGAACTGGGAAAGAAGTGGGAAAGAACTGGAATATTGATAAACATTTAAATTGGGGACCTCAGATATGCCATATTAATAACAAAATATCTAAAAACCTGGGAATTATTAATAAACTAACTAAAGACATTATCTTGACTTTCAAATGCTGAAACAACTTTATTACACATTGATTTACCCTTATCTGCAATATGGAATTATGAGCTGGGGAAATACTTATAAAACTCAATTGACTTAACTTAAAACTAAACAGAACAAATGCATTCGCAGCATATTCTTTTTTATGTTTTACCTATATCTGAAATTCATAGCCACAATACCAGGTATGCTAAAAATATGAATTTCTATAGACCTCAACCTAAAACTAACTATGGCATGACAACTTTCAAGTTTTCTTTATCCAAAATATGGCAATCGATCCCCACAGAAATTAAGTGTCTAAGTTACTCTCAGTTTAAGAAACATTATAAAATCTATCTTCTCAAATCACAACTGCCCTAGTCATGTATTAGATGTATGTGTTTGTTGATAATATAGTCTAATATTTTCACTTTAAAAATTTGGTTCCTATCCTTACCTAGATATTTTCTAATCCAAATCCTATAGGAGCTATCGAGGCTTAAGTCAACCGCAGTTTTATATACCTTAAACCTGTATTTTACGTTGTCCTGTGGCAGTGGTTAACTCGAAAGCTTCGGCTCCTTTAACCACTGCACACTCTCCCCCTGTTACTACCATATTTAATACTGTCTTTTATGTATCCTCTTCCTAAATGTCTATCATACTCTTTAACTTGTAATTATCTGTGTAGTACATAGAGTGGAAAAAATAAAATAAAATAAAGAAAACTGAAACTGAAGAGAAATTACGAATCACAAATGTATTGAAATACCGACCTGAATATTAAAAGAGGGGTTAAAGTAAACATTATATGTAGGAATAAAACTTTATGTGGATTTAGTTAATTACGAGAGAAAGAAAACAAATGTTGCTCTCAGTCACCACGTGCCTATGATGCCACCACCATGTTTTTGAACAGTTTACACCGTATTCGGAGTGCTGAACAGAAGTCCAATCAAAAATCATCTGGAAAAAGTCATCCTACTGGGTTCAAATTCACAAATTATATTTGTTCAACTTACCTTTGATTCTGTTGTTGGTTCTTGTAGAAATATTAGGTCACCTTGCCATAATTACAATTTTCTTCAGAGCGCTTTGACAAAGCATGTCCGAATTACAAAGGTTTGTATGGGGACCGAGTAACTGCAGCAGGAATTCTTGCATACCAAACAAAATGGCGTTGAAAACTTCAAGGTGATCTATTTTGTAGCTATTAAAACCCAAAACAAAAATATACACAAAATATAATAATACATGTACTATAATGCTTGCTCAGTTAATTGACTGATTTGACAGAGCTGGATAACTAGGGTGCATGTGCGAGCTGATGCATAAAATGGCAGGAATTTTTCTGAAAACACTAGTATCTGTTGGTAGTAAATCTTTCGTGTTGGAAGGCAATTTTATCCCCGTGTCTGTTCAAAACATGTTGTTTCTCAGTTTCTAGAGGAAATCGTCTGAGTATCTGAAATGGTCTGAGTATCTGAATGTTATCCTTCCAGCAAAACTCATTCTTCGCAGAAAACATGAAGGTACTCTAGCTCCCCCTCCCCCCCCCCTGGGAATGGCCACTGATAGGTGCATTAGGCTTGCATAAATATATATATTAAGGTTAACAGGTAATTCTGGTTTTCTCATGCATTTTTGGACTAATTTGAACTTGTGAATTTGTTCAGAGCTCAAATTGCTTTCGCTCTACGAGCTTATGCAATTGCTGGCTTGCACGTTACGTCATGGCCACCATGTTGGTGGACCTTAACAAAAGATTCCTTGTTAGCTTGTCTTGTTATGCACCTATCAATGTCGGGGGAGGCTGAGCAGATGTGGGGCATTTGACCTGGAGAATTTGAACAGGGTCCTGGACCACAGGGTGGGGACATTTGACTTTCGGAAGAGAGGGTGGATTTGTCTAAAAGGTAGGTTTACCATCCAGTTCACATTAAAAATATAAATTAATTACTTCAACGCTTCATTCCTATTTACTATAGATCATTCCAAATACTTCTTGAATTTGTGTATATCAATTCATACAAAACTTGCAAGACATCTGAATTTGCGTTTACAATTTAGGTTGCCCTTTTTTCGGCTTAGTTGCAGAATACCCCTTCCACTCAAAAGATCACTTAAAAACTGCGCTAAATTATCCACTTTAGATCAGGTGTATTTAGACTCATTCTATGAATGATTTTGGGTCAATTTTTTTTAAATTTTATTATTTCAGGGTTAGGTTTTAAGAAGGTTTGTATGAAAAAGTTGAGAAATGAATTATTAATGAACCAAAGGAGGGGGTATTCTGCAATTACTCCCTTTTTTTCTTGTCATAAAATGTTAAACCGGATTCATTTTACTATTGCCCAAGGGTGGGGGATTTGATCCGTTTTGACCCAGAATTTAGTCCCCAGGGTGGGGATTTTGACAAAAAATTCTCCCCAAAAGTTAAAATATGCCCCACATCTGCCAGGCCTCTCCCCGCTGGGGGTTGACATTGATAAAATGATAGGTGCATTAGTTCCACCAACATGGCCGCCACGGCTTTATTTGAATCTCTGGGGATTGGTTAAAAGCCAGCAATTGATAATCCTCGAAAGACTCACTCGTTCAAATGAATCCCGAATCGCAGTCGTACCTACCGGTTGTTTGTTGGGATTGTTGTGTTCTAAACCACGGAAACCCCGCCTGTCTGTTTTGCTGATTTTGTCTAAAGTTTTGTTGCTGCGTTTGATATTGAGAAGAAAATCCTGTTGACTGTGGTGCTGTAGAAGTCCCTATGGTGGTTCCACTGTGATTATTTTGTGAAGCAACGAGTTGCCAGTAATAGAATGTATAAAAATAACAAACATTATAATAATACTGGTAGTACGACTGCATGTAGTACCAATAGGACATCGAATTCCACGCGTCGTGCGAGTCGGGTTCCAATCTTTCTTCTGAATCACAACTAGCTCCAGATGTCTCTTTCTGGGGCATTTTCTTTTGTGTACTGTGGGTATTTTCGCTACCAGATGATCGATCTTCATTTCCTTCACTCGCCTTTCTCTGACGTACGTCCGCCATCTTTGATTTTGATGATGAAAAGTGTGTTTGTCCCCAGTCTCCGCAGGCGCAGAGACGCGCAGAGAATCATGGGATCTTTACTTACAGAGTATATTGTAAAACTACCGGATCACCTTGGAGGAATCAGCGAAAATGTGTAAACGAAGAAAGGCTGATTATAGGGTAATGGGCAATTTATATGAACCAATATTTCGGCTGGCACGGCCAACCTTCTTCAGGGTTTACAAGTGAACTGGGAAGAAAACGTTAAAAATTCAAAAGTATGGAATCTGACACTGGTATGAAAGATTACAAACATGGTGATTACACGAGTCATGCGCGTGATGATAGACGGAGGAATAATACAGGAGCTAAGGAATATGATATGAGCAGATGCGGCGTAATCTGAGAGCGAGACTGAAAGGAATAGCGCGTTTGGTGTGTTTAGGGTGACAAGATGAATGTAAGAGGTACGTACTCGGGGAGGTACTGGTGTTTGTCAGTGGGCTTAGTATAAAGGTCTGTGTCGATGTTACCGTTATTGATAGAAATATTAACGTCTAAAAATGGTACTGAAGTGACGGAGTGAAATGAAGTAAATTTGATAGTAGGATGAATTTGATTAAGATAAGAGGTGATAAGGAGTTCGTTTTCTGTGTGCGTCCAGATGATGAAAATGTCGTCTATGTAACGCCACCAGGTGTGTGGCTGGCGTGGGGCGTGAGCGAGTGCATCAGCTTCAAATTTAGCTAGGAACAGGTTGGCGAATGAAGGTGCCATTCTGGTACCCATGCAGGAGCCCATGGTAATGGCTCCTGACCCATGACAGTACCGTGTACTTTTAAGTAGTGTTCGTGGTTAAATTCGAAGTTGTTCATGGTTAAAATCATTCTAATGAGATCACCTGAGAGTGTTTCAGTGCGTATGGTAGATGTGGTACGAGTATTGAGAAAGTAACGACAAGCATCGATACCTTCGTCATGAGGTATGTTGGTGTATAGCGAGGAAATGTCGAGTGTGACAAGAATGGCGTGACTAGGGAGTTGGCCGAGTTGACCTAGTTTATTAAGGAGATGTGAGGTGTCTTTGATAAAAGATGGCGTATTAGTTACTAAGGGTTTGAGATAGAAGTCAACAAATTGTGTTCAGTGGGATGATTGTTACTGGAAACGATGGGACGTCCGGGGTTACCAGGTTTGCGGATTTTAGGTAAAATGTAGAATCCTCCCGCTGTGGGATCACTGTGTAACAGAAAGCGTTTAGTGTCTTTGTCGATGAGTTGGTCCTGGTACATGCGTTTGACGTAAAATTGTACGCGTTTTTTAACGTCGTTGGTAATGTCGGTGTCGAGTTTTTTTGTAGAATTTGATGTCGTTTAATCGTCTTGTTAAACCAGTCGCGGTCCATAACGACAGTACCGGATCCCTTGTCAGCTGGTTTAATAATGATGTCGTTACGTGACTTGAGTCGATGAAGTGCTCGTACTCGTCGTTCGCGTGCGGTAAGATCGAGTGTCACGAATGGGTGTAGGTTTAGTGGATATATATAAACTTTATTTAATCACGGAAAATCTCTTCCTACATAATGCTCTTCCAGAGAGCCGTGAGCCTATATTAAAACTAATTACAAATTTATAATATAAATTAAATACAATATATTTTATAATTGATCAATAAAATTTCTAAAATTTGTGATTGAACATTGCTTATTTGAAAGATTGTTCCACAGGTAAGCCCCTCTATAGGGAAAACTCTTCCTTAGGGCTTCCGTGTTTGGTCTAGGGAGAAGCAGACTGTGATCAGAGCGACGCAGGTTATATGCATGTACATCACTCGTTTTTTTTAAAAGATCAAAGAGGTAGGTTCGGAGTATGACCATTTAAAGTTTTGAACATGAGACCAGCAAGCTGGTTTTGACGTCTTTCATTAAGGTTTTTCCAACCTAGCTTTGTAAGAATATCCTTAGATCTAACTTCATAGTCATAACCGGTGACAATTCTGGTAGCTCTATTTTGAAGCCTCTGTACTTTAGCTGATAATCCCTTCCCCATACATCCCCAGACAGAACTACAGTAATCCAAATGTGGAAGGACTAACGAATTGTAGATAGAACTTAGAGTGTCGATGGGCACGAATTTTGTTATTCTTCTCATTACGCCGAGTCCTTTGGCAACCTTTTTAGAGATATGGTGTACATGTGATTCCCACGTGAGGAATTCATCGACATGTACCCCAAGGTATTTATAGGACTTGACTCTTTCGATATTACAGGCATTTATGCAGATAAGGTGAGGACCTAGCTCCTTCCTTGCGTACTGGAGACACCCTAGCTCTCTTCCAGTCAATTGGCAAAGTACCATGATTAATAGAGAGATTAAAAATGTGAGTTAAAGGTTTAGCAATGAATTGAATAGAAAGCTTAAGCAGAGCAGCTGGGATTTCATCTAAGCCGCTAGTTTATCATGTTCGACAGCATTGAGAAAAGCGTCTAAAGCTGAATCTCTGTAAGGTGGTGGAGTCCAAGTGCCTTTAATGCGAAAGGCATTAAGGTCAGTACGAGGAGGGTAGTCATGAAAGAATTCTAAAAGACGCATGCGTCGAGAAAATTCGTTAATGTCTGCTTTGACTTCTGCCCAGTCGATGCGGCGAGGTATGGGGCAGAAGGAAAGAGTACCATGGGCGAGAATTTGGGTTTCGTCAGGTGTGAGAGAAGGATTGCTATTGGGATTATTACACTGTTGATTAGATTGATTGTGATCCGCGTTAGAATGTGAATCCTGTGTACGCAAAGCTGAACAAAAAGCACTCTTACCGATAAAGGATCTTTTCTTTTTGCGTGCGGCCATGAGGAAGGAGTTGGCCTGGGACTCGTACACCGCGGCAAAACGTCACGCGCATGCGTATTTGCTATTTCTTGTCCGCGCGCGGCCGCCCCCAGTTTCCCGCGAAAACTGAAATGAAACAACAGGCACATGCCGTGATTTTAACGTTTCTGCTTAAAAGTATTCATTTGTGAACTGTTTTGTCAAAAATTAAGAAAACTACTTAAAAGCTAAGCCTAAGACTTTAACGGGTTGAAGTTTTCTTAATTTGTAATTCATTGTGAGTTTACTAAGTTATAAAATTATTTACTAAAAAAGTTGAAACCCTCGGTAATTTGTATTTGATAGCAGAGCCTTCGTTCTTTTGGCCAGCGGAGCATACCGTTTTGCCGCGGTGTGTGTTATGTTAGGCGTAATGCTTCATTAGCGGGACGTTAATATATTAACAGAGTTGCGGTTAGATTATTCATTCCCGTCCAACGTCCGTCTGTCCGCTTTAAAATTAAATACCCAGATTCAATTCTTCAGGCTTAAGTTTTGTGATCGGCCATGACTGGGGCTGAACCCCCGAGGCCACAGGGAACCCAACTAGGTGGTCAGCAGGTGCAGGTACTAATCATGCATGCCAGTGACGAAGGTATCGCTCTCTCACCTCCACTTACAGTTACACGGAAGACGTAAGGCTGAGACTAGGCTAATATGGTCCGAGTACAGGCTGCATACAGCCTCTTGTTTGTTATAATCTATCGGGTAATCTCTCTCTCGAGAAATAAAAAGTCACAGGCGTTCCTGGCAAGTCGTACCCAGTACTTCTCTAGAGTAACGTAACTTCGATTCCAGTCGAATACATAAACATTGACGATTGCTCGAGAGATTACTGGGCAAATCTTCAGTGAAAACATGGTTTTCGTCTGCGTTTTGATACGCAGTGCGTGGAAAATTATAAAACCATAGTATGCCCGGTCCGTAATAGATAGGTAACTAACCTTTGCCTGCGGAGAATTCGATGGTAGGAAAGTAACAAATAACAAATATAAAGGGCCGCACGCTCCGTTTTATTGGAAATCCGGACGAGAAACATGTTTTTACTTGACCTAAACTCTATGTAGATAATGCTTCACTTTCAATATTTAAGTAATTCTTCATTGTTTTTCCGAAACATACGGAGCCCGCTAAGGGACATGCGCGCACACATCTTTTTTTGCGGTCGAGTTTACGGTGGTCTAGTTAAGTGCTCGTACGCATGCGTCATATGATCTAGCATGTCGCGGGCCCTAGATTTGCATTTGAATATTTTTGCTGCGCAGCAATTAATAATTTGGACAAAATCTCGTAACGGTTGCGTGGCCAACCACAATGCGACCACAATCCATTGCGTGGCCAACGACAATGCAAAGTGCGGTTGTCTTCTCGGATGCTTTTCAACTTGGTCGTACGTGTAGTCTTCGTGCAGTTCGCACAGGCTAACCTAGTCCAGACGCTGGTCCCCCCTTTCAGCTTCTGGCTCGGGCTGCCTGTGTGCAGCGCCCACCACAGGCATCCCGAGCCAGAAGTAACCATCCTCGTATTTTGTGTATTTGTCACTGAAATCATGTCTTTCTGTTAATCCACTATTTATTAGCAGAGTCCCCTAAACTCACTCATAAAGGTAAAAATGTAAAGGTATTCATTTACATAGCGCAAATTCTATATGAATATATTCAAATGCGCTTTCCTGTTTATTCTTTACGGAATTCGAAGGCGTCCAAATATCGGTAACTCTGTTACCGATTCCGATTTCACCTTTAAATACCGTTTCAATCGGTAAAAAAAATCGAGGACCAAATCGATAAATTTCACATTTCAAACGGTAAACAAAGTCCGATTTCTAGTGTAGCTTTGTGTCACTTGAAGCGGTAAAAAAAGTCCGATTGGAAGGTTGATTGACGATAACAATCTGCACAGAGATTCATCAACGTGAAATCGCGTAGGTTCCAGAGTAGGTTCCAAGAAACTGATTTATAGGAGTCCAACATCGCTGCTAGGAAGTATTCACTTGCAGCTTCTCGATGTATTTGCCATTCTTGGATATTTGCAAATTAGCGGTGACTTTTCTGTGCAGGGATTCTAAGATGATTCTATCCTGCGATTCCTACTATAAATCCTTCAAAATCCAAGCTACATGTACGAGGTTAAATATACCAGCTAACGAGATTTATAAATGTTCAATATGTCAAACAATTTGAATGCCTCAAACCGGCTATTATGAAGTTCCGAGGTATACAACTACATAAACTGAATAAATGTATTCACTTAATTATCTGTTGAAATATTCACGCATTTTGTCACGTCGTGTTATTCTGACTAACGAGTAAACTCACTTCTAAAAATATATTAATGTATTTCATTTCGGTGACATCTCTGAATAATTTTAGAATGCTTTTCGAGAACTGCATTTACGCACGTAAAAAACAAGTTTTAATTCTTCGAAGAGATTGATTCCACCGTTCAGCCGGCGATTGGTCGATTGTGAAAAACACATGATGTGGTGTCGGATTCCTTCGGCACTCGTTCGTCACTGCTCCCGAAGAAAAGCCATTCAACTAAGGCTAAGTCGGATGGAACCCTGGATCGGTACATGCTATAGGTTAGCTGCAGAAACCATCGAATTTGACTACTTATAAAGCGAGGAAATTAAGCGATGGGTCGATTAAATGAGTGCGAGAGGAATGCGAGAAAGGGTTCCTGGAGTTAAAATGCTGAAAGTTGGGATTTTCGAAAAATTACGTTACCAGGCCTCAAAGACTCGCCACATGGACTAATGGCGTCTCGTGTTTCCTGCCTTCTCAATATTTGCAATAGGGAAGGGGGAAAAATCCCCAAAGTGCCTCAAACCAGAAATAAACACATCAGTGATGAAGAGGAACAACTTCACAACACACAAGTAAGATTTCATGACTTTATTGATCATTTTAGTACATTTTTAGATTTTTTCTTACAATTCCCATACATTCCTTGTAAAAATCATTAGCTTGGGCTGCCTGTGCTAAAATACGATATATTTTATTTGCCTTTTTGAGACTGATATTTCAAGGGCACCCAACGACGTTTTCGGTTAAAAAGCTGTTCGGGAGAGTAAGTTAGCCTAGAAGAAAAGGCCCTGTTTATTTGAAGGAAAGTTGGCTCGGGGGGGGGGTCACCCTCCGAGGGTTTGTATGGAAGAAAAGTTGTCCCGGGTGCCCGAGACAACTTTGTCTTGAGCGAGTCTGGGCTAGGCCTTTCCCGATTATGCTAGTAAAACTGGCATTTAATGCTACTAGAAATTCTCG